>JAJIYU010011490.1:0-15278 GCA_030144865.1 Tinospora cordifolia
TAAGGGCATGTTGCCCAAGTTTTAAGACTTCCGCTGTAATATTTTTTTTAAATTATGTACTCAATTTTATTTAATTAATTGAGTTTATGAATTTTAGTTATTTCTTATACTGTTGCCTTATTAAATTCTTAATTTTAAGTTATGTACGGTTAAATACGATCAAGGCATGAAATGACTGAAATAGAAAGTCAAGTGTGCGCCGCTTGTAATGTGACACCGGCCCGGCTCACCGTTTGGTTTAGTCCACTGTCAAGAAAAATGGTGGATGCGTCCAATGCTTAAAGATACGGGGGTTGGGGTGTCACAAGTACACTCCATCATTGAGAGTCATTATCCATAGCTTCAAGTCAATTTTGCTTATTTTCATGTAATGTCATTACAACAAATTTACGAAATTGAGGATGTGAACCTGCTTTGTTTGTTAATTCTCTTAACTTCTTGTCATGAACTATATCATTGAAATTGTTTCCAACAAGATCAAGTTTATTCATATTCTTCAATATGTAGAGATTAAGATGATAAAATTATTTAGCTAAAGCCATAAGTATATGAATGAAAAAAAAGAAAGCAAAAGATGCCTACTTGGTAATATGAAAAGACATGTTTTAATTAAAAATTTGTTTAGTCTCACATGAGAAACAAAAAAAAAATTTGAATGTGATTTATAAGTGAAGAAAGAATTAAAATCTTGAGATTCTAACTCACACTCATACTCAAAAAATCCCAAGAGGTAATGCTCCTGCACGCGCTCGCGCATGCATACGAGCACAAGACATGTGGCACATGACATGACATGGGACATGTGGTATGCGACATGCGACACTCACATGTGTGAGTGTGCTAAGACATTAGGCGAACATCACATGCACATCCTTGAGAGGAGCTACAAAGCTTTAAATTTTTTGATATTGAGGTAGATCTAAGTGTCAATATCACATTGTAGAGTTAGAATTGGAGACGTCTAAATTTAATGAGTCATGCGTTGAAGCACAAAATCTTGATTTGATGAATCTATATCTAACAATAAAGATACAAGTGCACAAATTGAAACTGTTGGATGACATTCGATTAGATTAATACAATAAAACATCTTCAAAATTCCTATGAAATTTGAAAATTATTTAGAGAATTATACGGAATTGACGGATGAAAATTTTGGTTAGTCCTAGTTTAGCCAAATAAGGAATAAAATCAATTTAATGGATTTTTTGAAGAAAATATATGAATATAATGTATGTCATGGGATATCATAGCTAAAAATACAAGGATGTGTGCAATTTTTTATGAAAACAAGATTAGAAAGTCAATTTGAATTAAGACTTGGCAAAAATCCAAAAATAGAACATGAAATTCGGCTAAAAATCATATAAAAATAACTTAAAACACATCCAATGGCTGCAAACCGTAGATCTGAATCTGATCTCGCGATCTGACGGCCGCAAGACGATCCGCACCAACGCCTGAGCGCACAGGACAGTGAAGACCGAACGGACGGAGACAATCGAGGATGATCAGACGAACGGAGATGATCGAGGACGATCGAACGACCGTGATCAAAGCCGCAAAACCATAATCATGAAGGCACACGGTACGACTCTGTACACGATGATCTCGACCCTCCAATCAGATTTGTGTGCGTGTCTCGAGGAAGATCCGATGCACTATATAATAGTCGAATTATAAAATACGAAAAAAATGTGAAAATCAATGAAAAATTAGCCAAAAATACGGAAAAATTGAGATAAATACAAAAAATTGATTTTTAAATTCTGAAAAAAAAAATCCAAAAAATGCTTATTTTTTCCTTAAAATTAGAAAATATGAAATTATAGAGAATTTAGGTGTTTTACTTCAAGAAAAACTCAAACGTTTCTATTTTTCTTCCTTTGAAAACCTATATAAACCCCCTAGGCTCTCACTTCCCTCATTCCAAAAATAAGAGTTGAAATTTTCTCTTATTTTCTCTAAGCCCTCTTCTTTGCACCTATTCCCACCTTTCTTTCCTCTTACTTTTGTGTGAGAAGTTTTTCTCTTGGGTTGGGGAATTAAGTTGGGTGATCTTCGTTAGCACTAATACATGGGGGAATTGCTGCAGAAATTTTTTAAGAAAGCGTCACAAGGTGGAAGTGATTTCTAGAACACCCTTCTGTTCTTATTTAAATTTATGGCATACTCATTGTTTGTGTGTTTTTCACTAAAATCAAAGATTTTCAATTTCAATTTTAGAGTTTTAAAAGTTTATTTCAATTTTTTCAGTTTTGATTCATGTTTAAGCAATTATATCATTCATGTCATATTAGTATCATGCTTAGGCTTTTAAATTAAAGTATGATGCATGTTTTATGAGTGTTTCATGAATTGATTGTGTATATTCTGAATTTTAGTTTGATTTCATATTTTGAAATTTATTTTATGAGATCATGATATAAGAGTTAAGCTAAGACGATGGTGATAATAACCACGTACCATCATAGTGGTCAAGGCGACGCTATGGATGTTCTTTTCATATGAGTTAGATCATATGGTTTTCAGACCTAAGTATTTGAGGGTTGTGTACCACAGTACCTTGTGAGTCACCACGTGTAACGAATTGATGCTGACACGTGTCACAAACAGGTTGATGCCGAGTGGGCCCCATTTACTTAGTTAACAGCATCAAGGGATTAAAGGCCCTTTTGGTCTAAGACTCAACTTGAACAAATTGTTGTTTGAAGCACCTAATGATTGCAAGTGTTTGAATTATGATTGTGTTATGAGTTTGAATATTAAAGATGGTTGTTCGAAAATGATCCACTAGGTTATGTGCTCACTCCTTCCTTTCTTATTTTTTTAGGAATGTGAAACCTATGAAGCAGTTGAACATGAATAGTTCTTAGAAAGTTTTTACCTTATTATGTTTAGAATTTTTAAGGGCATGTTGCCCAAAGTTTAAATCTTTTCTACTAAAAAGTATTTTGACGTTTTCTGCTGTAATAATTAGTTTTTTTGAAAACTTTTGTATTTTCAATTTTTTTTCTATTATGAATAAAATAGTTTGAATTTCTTTATCTATTGTAATTTGCCTTGATATTATTAAAGTAAACAAATTTGTATTCTTGAATTTTTATACAAAGGCACGAGATATTGAAAAAAAGAAGAACAAGTGTGTGTCACTTGTAAAGTAACATCGGTCCGACCCGCCAGTTGGTTAAGTCCATTGTAAAGAGAATGGTGGTTATGTTCAATGCTTAAAGATACGGGGGTTGGGGTATTACAGCTACGATCAAGATTTTTAGATTGTGACCAAAGTCTAAATGGTACAATCTGATGGTTTACAAGAAGATGCAATGATCAACATTGTCAGATTAAATCTACATGCCAAAATATGTGATCCAACGATGCATAAATGGATGTCATGACCAGCCATGATATGCCTATAAATAGAGATGTAACACCCTGACCTCCGATCAACCAATTGCACGAGGGCTAAATTATAGAAATGTCCTTGGGTGTAATAAGTATAAGGAGATAAATAAATATTAAATGATATTCACGTGGTTAACCAAAGGTCGGGCATGCTACTTCATAACCATGTCTCAAACAATGATCATAATGTGCATCAAATAATGTTAATCATGATATACCAAATAAAATGTTAAACAAATACCATGTACTAGTTTTTCCACAATAAATAAAAATAATACTATAATTAAGTTTCACAAATTGGTTGTTATATAAATTAAACTAAAAACAATTGAAAAATAATCTAAAAACATCAAATTAGTCTCATGGCCAACTCCAACTAGATCAGGAGACTCCATATGGTTCAATAGGTTACCTGGTTTAGTATGCACTTGAAAAGGATAAAAGGAAATGGGGTAAGCTCAAAGGAGTTTAGTGGATCAACCCAAACACATCTCAAGTATTATAATAATTAAAACAACAATGGGCAAACACTTTCAAACATTAGGTTTTTCAATCAATTGTTTGTTTATGGTTGCCATTAAGATCGAATGGACTATCCTCAATATCTCCCTTCATTGGTTTAGGGTACAATCTAGGGACTATTCTCAATATCTACCTTCATAATTTTAGGGTGGCAAGTTGTAACAACCCAAGTTTTTGAAACACAAAAAAAAAGAAACATTAGGATCGCGGTCTTACGTCGAGAAAGTTCGTGATTTTATTAAGAACATGAAACCGCAGTTCTGCTATGTGGTATTGCGATTAGGGATGATGCTAAGACTATGGTCCTAGGACCAAAGACCGCAGTCTTGCGATTTAAAACTCAAAAATAGAAGGTTGAGGAACCCTAACCCTCATCATTATACATATAACCACCCTGTGCAAAGAAACCATACCTTCTTATTTATTCTGATTAGAAGTCGCACAGTTCTTCTCGTTCCACACGCACTCCACATTAGTTATAATCCATTCCAACTCTCTCCAAATTGTCTTTCAACCAAGGAGTGAAAGAAAACTAGGTGCTTGGAAAAGGTTTGATTCCTGCAACATCTCAAACATGTGTTGATGAGGTAAGACCATGGTTTCATACAAAATGCATATTTGTTATCGTTCGTTGGTTGTTTTCTAAAGATATGCTCGATGTTTGATGTAATAGAGCACTAGTTGTGTTTTAAACACTCTTCAGAAGCAAAACGAAGAAGAAATGAACACAATGAGGTAAATATGTTTTCCTTCCATTTATGATACATGTTTTGAGACTTGATGTAGTGCAATTGACACCCACTAGTTACCACAATAGCTGGACAAGACTTTACCTATTATGTGTACACTCGTGCACACGAACTAGTGTGGTTTTTCTTCTGCTAGGTATCTAGGAATTTAAACACATGGTAACTACCCAACTATGACCCATTACACACTCTACATGCCATAGTTACTAGGAAATCATTAGATAGTGAAATTAAAACAGTAAAGATGCTGCAATACATTAAGAGATACAATTTGTGATCCTTAGAGGTTGAAAACTCGAGTAATTGAGATAACAAGACAAGGATTTGAAGCAAGCCAACAAGGAAATAGGTGGATATGATTACCTCGCTTCCTAGTCTTATTTGAGTGTCAAAATGTTAAATATGATGTTTGTTCACTCTATTATGAATGCTTAGGAGCATGATCGGGTGCAATTAGACAATGATTTCATATTATGATGCCTTCTGTTGGTATGATGATGTATAACATGATTCTTATATCCATATTCATTGCTTACTTGCTTTCATAACATGTGAAATGAATAATTATATATGTGACAGTCCTTAAATGATTATCAAGGCTGGTTTACTTGGATGTTATAAATTATTCTATACTTTCCATGCTTAACATGATGATATGAATGACTGTGTAATCCTAATTAAAGTTAAACTAAGACTTAAACCACATACTAGCAGTATGATCCAAGGGGGATCATTGTAGGTGTTCTTGTAGATGTAATGATGGGTTAGCCCCTAATACTCGATAATAGAACAATGGGTGTGACCCTAGTTCTTTGGTGATGGAGCGATGGGTGTGATCCTAGCTCTAGGGTTGGGTAATGGGTATGCCCTAATAGGCCTTGGCAATCTGGCATACAGTACATTTTCCTTATTTTCTTAATGTGATGACGATGAGAGAATACTGGGGTAAAGCTTATAACAACTAATGAATAACTGAATGTTTGAAATGCCTAATGTATGTCAAGTGGTTACATGTTTGATGTTTTGACTTGAATAATATTTTGTATGTCCACTAGGTTCTTGAGCTCACCCCACCTTTCCATTTCAAGTAATCCTTGAAGCGGTTTAGATCAATAGCACTACTAAATGCTATGTAATTAGCTGCAAACCTTACTGTGGAGGCTGTCGAGTGATTTTCATTTTTAGTATTTGGTTTAGACTAGACATGTGGTCCTCCAGATTAATTTCATTATTGATTCTTTTTATGATTTGGATTTCGACCACATAGGCCATGATTTAGATATTTTATTTAGATGTTTCATTTCAAACATTAGCAAGTTTAAATTTAGATGTTTCATTCCATGAGACTAATGAGTGATTTGCAGGGGATCTGGCATGTCCAGAAGGTGTTTAACAAGAATTAAATATGAAAAAAGTAACATCCTACTTCTCGGTAGATGACATATGTACCGACATTTAATGGTTTATGGGCGTGCCTCTCCATGCGTGACCCAAACATGATAGAAACGAAGGACCAAAAACTAGGGTATTACAAAGTTGGTATTAAAGCTTAGTTAGTAGACAATTGTGGCGAAATGAGAAAGAACTTAGGAAGTAGATGCCATGGGCGAGATGAAAGCTTAGATTATATACTGTTAGGCTAGATGTGTATTCAGATACCAATGGCGGTAGTTGAAGTAGATGATGGTTGTGGGTTCAACGGAGGAACCACAGAGCCAAGTATTGAGACCTTAGGTCTAGAAAAAGAGACCATAGGTAGAGACTTGGGTGCTGCCTAGGAGGCACAGTGGATCATAAATAAAAATCATTAGGGCATAGGTTAGAGATTGAAAATGTGTGAATAACAAAATGCATGTTTAGTAAGGACACAAGACTAGGACAATCCTGTATCTCTGGTTTCTACGTGGTATGGTACGCATAGGGATGAGGGATATGGAGGAATTCTAGACTTAGAGATTGACCAGCAATGGATGGTGAATGGTCGGTGACTCCAGAAGAGCTTGTTTCTATATGCTTAGCTGGTATGGGATGGCTAAGAACAGTGGGACTTAGGAGGCCCTAGTCATCGAGACATTTGCAAAATTATTTAGGTGTAGTGAAATTTTTGAGCGGAAACCTATGTCGCCAGGCAAAAGTGGTATGGAACACTTAAACTCAAAAGTATATATAGAAGCTTAGAAAGCTCACTATGCTAGCATAAATTGTGTGTTGATTGAATGGTTGTTTGCATGCTCCTTAATGTTAAGATTTTGGATACTGTTATATGAGACCAAAAATCATGCACCCAAAACAAACATGAGGGCTTGAAAACCTCAAACTTCAAACTTAGAAGCAAAAACTGATAGGTCACTGAATGTACCGAGAACATCGAGACATAAATCTAGAGTCATGATAGCACGAATAATACAAGAAAAATTGTTCTGACAATAGGATCACAAACTATGAGTAAAGATATGGAAAATGTCACATATCTAAAGTTGCAAAAGCATTTAGTATCCAGACTCTACGATAAAGGGGTTTGTGTAACCTAGATTGAATTCAGATAAAGCCATGACTCTTCTTGTGTATTGAGATTTTCTTTACTGATATCATGTTGAACCAATGGATACTAAAGTGAGTTTTGGCTTGTAGATAATGGCAAGAACAAGGGGAAAAGGCTAAAGAGATGAAAATATTGATGAATCTGGGCAAAGGGAGAATGGAGTACCAGTGGCAGCAACTCTAGCTGAGACAGTGGTGACTACAGACATGTTAGCTGAGTTTCTTCAGCAAGTGGTAGAATAGGTCATGAGAAATCTATCACAAATTCAAAACCAGCCACCGGTATAGCCATAACCACAGACACAGCCTCAGCCCTACGTTCATTAGCCTTGTTACCTAATGGTCTAGTAGCACTGAACCAACTGATTCTAGATGACATTAAACAGAAGAACCTATTGATAGAGTTTCAAAAGCTACGACCCAATACATTTGAAGGCATAACTGGATCATTTAGCTATTGATAAGTGGTTCACTAAGATGAACAAACACTTGAATGCCTTAGGGGTAACTGGCACCATGACTTGGGAGCAGTGCACTAGTTTGAAGCACCCGCTTATCATTGTGGGAGACGGTTATGAGTGATCCTGCTACGAATGTATCTACTATGATTTGGGAGTAGTTTAAGACTTTGTTTTATTTGCATTTTTTCTCCATGGCAAAGAAAAAACAGCTACAATCAAAGCTCATTTGACTAGCACAGAAGAATATGACCGTTGCCGAATATGAACAGAAATTTATTGAGCTATCCAGGTTTGCCCCAAAGCTAATAAGAGATGAGCAGTCCAAAGCAGATTGATTTGCCAAGGGACTAAAGGTAGAAATATGAAAGATAATACAACCTCTACGATTAACCACTCTTAAGGAAATAGCGGAAAGAGCACAGTTGATTGAGTGAGATCTCGAGTATAAACTAGCCTTGAGAAATAGACAAAAGAGGTCACAGCTTGAGTAAGTAATAAGAGCTCTGCAAAAGAAGTAGAACAAACAGGATGGTTATAGAATACCAACAAGTACAGATTGATCGTGCTAGAGATGAGTAGAACCAGCAAGTACAGAATAACAATAGGTCGTAGAACCAGCAAGTACAGATTGATTGTGCTAGAGATGAGTAGGGGAGCAAGCAAAGAGGCAAGGGTTGTGCTTCTTACGCGGTCAGAGGGGACATATTGCCAAGAACTATCCTAATAGAGCTCCAGCTCCTCCTTATCAACAACAAGCACATGGACAAGATGGTCATCCATAGTAGAGGTAGCAACCATAGCCCCAACCATAATAGAATAAAGGGCAGAACCAAAATCAGGGCCGAAGACAGAACCAGGCTCGACTCTATGATGTTGATGCCCAGGCTGATTATGCACCGACAATGGAAGATACTTTCTTTTGTTTAATGTTGTTGTAAAAGTCTTGTTTGACTTTGGTATTACCTGATCCTTCATTTCTGAATGTTTAGTAGATAGATTATATTTGGTGACAAACCCATTGTCTGTGACATTACATGTAGCCACACGTATAGGAGCCATAGTGAACTCTATGAGATACTATAAATGTGACCTTAAATTTGGGGATAAGTTGATTTCAGCTAATCTCTGTGCACTTCCTTTTCATGGATATGATTTCATATTGGGTATGGATTGGTTGACCATATATCAAGCCAAGATAGACTGTTTAGGATAAACGAGGATATGCAAAGATTACCGATGAATCCTATGGTAACTATGCTGCATTGTTTAAAAAAAAAAAAAAAAAAAAAAAAAAAGAGGATTCAAATATTTGTTAGAAGAAGATGCCAAAAAATCTAGACAAATACAAGAAATACCTGTAGTATAGGAATATGAAGATGTAATCCAGATGACCTACCTAGACTACCACCACACATACAGGTAGAGTTCAAGATTGAGTTACATCTTGGCACCAATGGAATTGATTGAGTTGAAGACACAACTAGATGAGCTCCGTGAGAAGGGATTTATCGAACCCAGTGAGTCACCATAGGGAACTCCAGTTCTGTTTATGAAGAAAAAGGATGGATCAACGAAACTTTGTGTTGACTACTGGAAGTTTAACCAAGTGAGAATAAAGAACAAGTATCCATTGCCTCGAATAGATGACCAGTTAGATTAGTTGAAGGGCGCCACTCATTTCTCCAAGATCGATCTAAGGTCCAAATGTCATCAATTGAGGATCTGGGAGTTTGACATACACAAGAAAACCTTCAGAACTCGATATGGACATATTGGGTTCACAATGATGTCGTTTGGCTTAACCAATGCATTGACTGCATTCATGGATCTAATGAATAGAATCTTTAAACAATATTTGGATTAGTTCGTTGTAGTATTTGTAGATGACATCCTGATCTACTCCAGGTCAAAGACTGAGCATGTGGAACATCTGAAGACTATTTTAGAGATGCCGAGAAGAAATGAACTCTATGCAAAGTTTAACAAGTGTGAGTTTAGGATGAAGAAGGTCAAGTTCCTTAGTCATATCATCTCAGCTGAAGAAATATCCATAGACCCAGATAAGGTAGAAGCGATATCCAACTTGAAGCAGCGTAAGACTATAACAGAAATCAGGAGTTTCTTAGGTTTGGCAAGATACTGCCACAAGTTCATCCAATATTTCTCAAAGTTGGGTGGACCAATTACCAAGTTAACCAGAAAGGAAGAGAAATTTGTTTGGGATGATAAGTGCAAACAATCATTCTGAGAATTGAAAAAGAGGTTATTGGTTACACCTACCTATGGTGTGAGGTATGTATTGTATACTTATGCTTTAAAAAATGGATTGAGCGCTCTGTTAATGCAAGAGGGGAAACTAATAGCCTATGTTATGCAATAGTTGCAGGCCCATGGACATAATTACCCTAGACGCGATCTAGAGTTAGCAGTGATTGTCTTTGCATTGAAGATTTGGAGGCATTACCTCTATGAGGAGAGTTTTGATTTATTCTCAAATCGTAAGAGCCTAAAATATATTTATACCCAGAAGGAACTAAACATTCGACAATAAAGGTGGATTGAGTTCTTGAAAGATTATGATTTTCAGTTGCATTACCATCCAGGGAAGGCTAATGTGGTAGTTGATGCACTCAGTAGGAAGTTTAGTAAGAACAATGAAGAAAAGGAGCAGATGTATCAACTACTCAGTGACTATAACCTAGGTATAACATCATATAAGAAACAAGTGTATTTGTATATTATAACTTGCCGATGAGATCTTTTACATTATATAAGATATGAACAAAAAGGTGATAAATGGATCATAGAACTGATGTAGGGTGTTAAACAAGGCACGCATATTGATTTTAGAACTGATGCAGAAGGTACTCTCAGACTTGGAGATAGAATTTGTATAGTTGAGAGTGGATAGAGCAGAAAAACCATTCTGGACGAGGCACATCAATCAAGTACACTGTGCACCCGGGAGGTGACAAAATGTATCGGAATCTCATGAGAGTTTACTGGTGGAGAGGTATGAATAGGAACATGGCCAAGTATGTCTCTAAATGTCTGACCTATCAGTAGCTAAAAGGTTGAACACAGGAAACCCTCAGGGATGTTGCAACCACTCCCAATCCCAAAATGGAAGTGGGATAATATTACAACGGACTTCGTGAGCAGCCTACCCAAAAATTAGATGGATGAAGACACAATATGGGTGATTGTAGATCGACTCACAAAGGTAGCTCATTTCCTACTCATCCGATCTACAAACATAGTTAGAAAACTAAGAGAACTGTATGTCAAGGAGATAGTAAGGCTACATTGTATACCCAAGATCATTGTGTCAGATAAAGATTCCAAATTCACATCTCAATCCCTATAAAGCTTGCAAAAGGAACTAGGCAATAGACTCACCATGAATACTGCTTTCCATCATTAGACAAATGGATAGTCCGAAAGAGTAATAAAAATACTAGAAGATATGTTGAGAGTGTGTGTCCTTGACTTCAAGGGTAATTGGAGATAATGCTTTCACTTAGCGGAATTCACATACAATAACAGTTACCAAGTGAGTATAAAAATGGCTCTATACAAAACTCTCCACAACATACCCTATAGATCTCCATCATACTGCACAGACTTTGAAGATCATGTGCTCACAGGGCCAGACCTAGTCCAAGAGATGAATGAATAGGTGAAACAGATACAAAAGAGGTTAACCACGACTTAGAGTAAGCAGAAGAGGTATGCAGATAAAAAGAGAAGACCTCTAGAATTCCAAGAAGGGGATAGATTATTCCTAAGGATCAGCCTTCAAAAGGTGATTAAACATTTTGAAATCAAAAGGAAATTATCACCAAGGTTTATCTGTCCATTTGAGATACTTAGATGGATTGGTGAATGTGCCTACGAGTTGAACCTACTAAATAGAATGTCCATGATGCGCAATGTATTCTATGTATTGATGCTGTGAAAGTATGAGCCAAACCCCTCTCACATCATACATTGGGAGGAATTCGATCTCTAGGACAATGCCACTTATGAAGAACCAACAATCAGAATACTGGATCTTAAAGTATAAAGTCTTAGAACCAAAGACATCCCTCTAGTCAAGGTTCTGTGGAGACACCATAACCTAGAAGAGGCTACTTGGGAGTTACAGAGCAAAATGCGAAAGAAGTACCCGGACCTATCCAGCAGGAGTAGCTAACCAAAGAGCATCATACAAGTATATAATCACTCTTTAATTTAAAGGACGAAATTCTTTTAAGGAGGATAGTATTGTAGTAACCCAAGTTTTTGAAAGACAAAAAAAAAAGAAAAAAGACAATGTTAGGACCGCGATCTTGCATCAATTTGTTAGGTATACCATGGGATCGCAATCATAGCATGGAGACCATGATCCTACATCAAAATTGTGGTCCATGCGAAGACCGTTGTCCAAGGTTAGGGAAGTGCGGTCTTATGGCAAGAAAGTTCGTGATTTTATTAAGAACGTGAGACTCTTATTCTAGTACACTGTCCTATGATTAGGGACAATGCTAAGACTGCGGTCCTGGGACCAAAGACCATGGTCTAGCGATTTAAAACTGGAACATAGAAGATCAAGGAACCCTAACCTTTGCCATTATATATATAATTACCTTGCGCAAAGAAACCCTACCTTCCTGTTTATTCTGATTAGCAGTCGCACGGTTCTTCCTCTAAACCTTAACAGCTACCAGTGGTTGATTTCTTCTCGTTCCACACGCACTCCATGTTAGTTCAAATCCATTCCAACTCTCTCCAAATTGTCTTTCAACCAAGGAGTGAAAGAGAACCAGGTATTTGGAAGAGGTTCAATTTCTACAACATCTCAAACGTGTGTTGACGAGGTAAGACCATGGTTTCATACAGAATGTATATTTGCTATCATTGGTTGGTATTTTTCTAAAGATATGCTTGTTGTTTGATGTAACAGAACACTAGTTGTGTTTTAAACATTCTTTGGGGGCTAAACAAAAAAGAAACGAACACAGTGAGGTATAATGTGTTTTCCTTTAAATTTATGATACATGTTTTAAGACATAAGGTAGTGCGATTGACACCCACTGGTTGTCGCAGTAACCAGACAAGACTTTGCCTGGTATGTGTACGTTCATGCACATGAACTAATTTGGTTTTTCTTCCACTAGGTATCTAGGAATTTAAACACATAACTACCCAACTATGACGCATTACACACACTACATGCCATAGTCACTAGGAAATCATTAGATAATGAAATTAAAGCAGTAAAGATGTTGTAGTATACTGAGAGATACGATTTGTGATCCTTAGAGGTTGAAGACTCAATTGAGATCACAAGACAAGGATCTAAAGGAAGTTAACAAGGAAATAGGTGGATATGATTACTTCTCTCCCTAGTCTTATTTGAGTTTTAAAATGTTAAACATGATGCTTGTTTACTCTTTTATGAATGCTTAGAAGCATGCTAGGGTGCAATTAGACATTGTTTGATATTATGATGCCTTCTGTTAGTGTGATGATGTATAACATGATTTTAGTATCCATATTCATTGCTTACTTGCTTTCATAATATGCAAAATAAATAATTATATATGTGACACTCATGAAATGATTATCAAGTATAGTTTGCTAGAATGTTATTAAATCTATACTTTCCATGCTTAACATGATGATATAAATGACTATGCAATCTTAATTAAAGTTAAACTAAGACTTGAACTGTGTATCATCACTGTGATCCAAGAAGGATCATAGTGGATGTTCTCACAGATGGAATGATGGGTTAGCTCCTAATTCTCGATGATAGAACGATGGCTTTGACTCTAGTTTTTTAACGATGGAGCGATGGGTGTAACCTTAATTCTAAGGTTAGGTAATGGGTGTGCCCCAATGGCCCTTAAGAATGTGGCATATAGTACATTTTCTTGTTTTCTTAATATGATGATGATGAGAGAATGCTGGGGTAAGCCTTTCGGTCAAATTAACAATTGAATGTTTGAAACGCCTAATGTATGTCAAGTGTTTGATTGTTTGATGTTTTAACTTGAATAATATTGTGAATGTACTGTGTATGATCCACTAGGCTCTTCAGCTCACCGCACCTTTCCATTTCAAGTAACCCTTGAAGCGATGTAGATCGATAGCACTATCAAGTGCTATATAGTTAGCTACAGACCTTGGTATGGAGGTTGTCATATGATTTTCATTTTTAGTATTTGGTTTAGATTGGACATATGGTCCTCCAGATTAAATTCACTATTGAATCTCTTTATGATTTGGATTTCGACCACATAAGCCATGATTTAGACATTTTATTTAGAGGTTTCATTTCAAACATTGGCAAGTTTACATTTTGAAGTTTGATTATTAAATCTTTTAATTATCTTCTTATTATTACATGATACAACCCTTGGTATGTCCACGAGATTGATGAGTGATTTGCAAGGGATTTAGTATGTCCAGAAGGTGTTTAATGAGAATTGAATGTGAGAACAGTAATGTCTTGCTTCTTGGTCGATGACATGTGTGTCAATATTTTAATGATTTATGGGCGTGTCTCTCCATGTGTAATCCAGACGTGACAAAAATGAAGGATCGAAAACTAGGGTGTTACAGAAGCATCAACCTTCAAGGATATCTTCCCATAAAGACATCAACTTCTAAAGTAGGGATCAGCCTGCAAGTAAACCCTAAACAAAACTATATAGAGGCCATACTCGAGAGTAGTATGATACTAATCCATGACCTTAAGCTCAGCCTATCTCAATCAAAGATTTATCGATGGAAGAGAGTAGTACGATACCAAGCCATGACCTGAAACTCAGCCTATCTCAACTAGAGGTTTATCGATGGTGATAAAAAATAGATAACCATGTTGAGCCTACTCCTTTAGGGACAATACGTACAATGATCAAATATGAATACTTCGCGCCGGTACGTAGTTAATATCTTAATCATCTTTATTTAATGGAGGTTATGATAAAATCAAAGTAAATGTTCCACATGCATGTATATAACATAGGACATTAAATACATAGGATAAGCAAAAGATATTAAATAACTAAAACTTGGTCATCATCCATAGGATATCTGTTGGATTAAATACATAGAACATTGCATCAAATTCATAATATCCTATCCGCTTTTAGTTTTCACATATACATGCAAACATTCATGAATACATTAATACACTACCATGAACTTAATAATCTCATTCAATATAATAAACAATTAATTACATCAATTATCTTAACTAAAACAATACAGGAGAAAAAGATATTACTTCCACTTGTACTTGGTTTTGATGCCTCGAAGTATGTATTGGTTCGGATCTATTCAAAATATCGAATGAAATCATATAAAATGTTATTTTTTAAGTAATTTATGATAAATTTAATATTTTAAACTTAATTTTTCTTAGTTTTGTAGCTCAATATGTTTTCTTTATATGATAGGACACTATTATTGTTGTTAGTACACTGTTTGTACACTATCGCCCTAATTTTCTACTATGGGCTTACCCAATATTATTTTTTATTTATCATTATAAATAAACTTTTCTATTAATCATTATAAAGTTAATTTAATTTAATTATTTATTTCAATA
>JAJIYU010011491.1:0-15242 GCA_030144865.1 Tinospora cordifolia
AAAAAATATGTTATATATTTAAATTACGTAAATTAAATTGTTTAATAAAAAAATAATAATGTTATATATTTAGGCTATTATATATTATCATCGTAAAAATAAATTTCGTCCTCGAAATTTGAAATTAAGGACTTTCTCGATTTGTCCAGTGGCTTAATTATTATTTACCTACCTAAAAATGATAATTTAATTACAAAAATTATGGCTACGTGTATAAACTATACAAGTCTATCCTTAATAATTTGAACAATATTTGTCATTTACATATCAGAATAATTTTTTTTACACAATAAAAAAAATTTGTCTGAAAATTTTTTTAATTAAATGAATAAAATTTATGACAAAGTCTTACACTTTGACATTAATGCTCTTTAATACTAAATTTAGCATTATCGTCAAATATATTCCAAGCCGAATAGTTTGAAAAAAATTATTTTCAGTCGTCTAATACTATTTTACAAGCTGATTTTTCCAATATTTCACATCGGACATCATCACAAATAATACAAACCCAGTAAATCCATTGCTTTTTGTATTTATTAATAATAATAATAATGATGATGATTGATGATGATACATATATTTACAAGCTGATGAGGCACGTGAACCGATTTCCCTCCAGCTGTGCAGCCCACGATGTTCACGTGGTGAGTACGGTGCGGCAGCAATCGAGTCATGGTTCAAGCCCCAAGTACACGACAAAGCTCCAGACACAGGTCACGGGTAAAAAAGATAAGAATGGTTTGACGGATTAATAGGAACGTTATAATTTTTACATCAAGTAATTTCTTAATTTTTTTAAAAAAATAATTAAATAAAATTTTATATACTTACATACTTGTTATAGTTAATGGGCAAAAGCTTTTTTTTTTTTTTAATAAGTAGGGTTTTATTAAAAAAAATTATTATGAAATTTATTTTTATTTAGTTAAGTAGTCCAAGTTTAGTTTTGTAGAGATATTTTACAAATCTCAAATAATTTAAAGATATGTGGACGAATTCATATCTAAGCTAACGTCATAATACACTATAATATGTAAGAACAGAAAAGAGTTTTCAATTATTATATACCAAATCAAATATGTTTTTTTAATTATAAAAAATAAAATAATTTAATTATTTCTTAATAGAAAATACTCTTAAAACCTAAAAATGATTCAAAACTATATTTATTATTACTAATACGGCATATGGTGAATAAATTAAAGGTTATTTTTATTTTCTTATAATGTTGTAATAAAAGAAAGCACTCCCAAATAATAATAATAATAATAATAATAATAATAATAATAATATGAGAAATTTCCACCCACCACAGAAAGCCTGTTCAAACTTGACCAACTAAGGGTCAACTTGAATAAAATACGCACGCCAAAGGCAGGCAACCCAAGTAACGCGGGTTTGGAAAGCCACCTTTGCTGATCTTCATCAACTTACTTGCAACGTGATAATTTATTAAAAAAATCATAGAGAGTAGTAGGTGGAGGCTGCGTGGGAGTGAGCCTCAGGACAAAGAATTTTATTTTATTGTTTTTTTGGAAATCTCGGGCCAAGTAAGTGGGCATAGAGTTTTCACATATTGTATTATAAATATTTGTGGTTGAGGTATCCTGGAGCTTCAAGGTCAGAAGAGAGGCCAGCTTGAGGAGATCTATCTGTAATTACTCTCGCTGGTTCAGTTTCTGATCTTTTAGTTTTAGCTCCATTATTGCACATCTCTGCAAACTAGGTAACTAGGTAGGTAGCTAGCTAGCTGGTTCTGCTCAAGCATGGACCCAAAGAAATGGGTCTTTGTAGTTCTCTTCAGCTTCGTCTTCCTAGTTCTTTCAGCCAACTTGCTCACCAGAGAAGATCATCATCTTCATCATCATGATACACATGAACATGAAGATCAGCTTTCCTTTCTGGGGTACGTTGATTAATGCTTTCCTTCTTCTGCTTTGCTCTCCTGTTTCAATTTACTTACCAAGTTTTTTTTTTTTTTTCTTTTATGTTCATTCTATCACGGATTATAGAAAGCAAGAGCACTCTCTTATTATATGTACATATCTGAGCTGATCATGCTCTCTGAGAGAAACACATAAAGATCTTAATTAACAGTACTAAGCAGCCTGCTTTTGTAGATGAGTTATAGACAGTTCCATTAGAGAACAAGATGACTGGCCTTGGCATCTTACATTTCTAGCCAAACTTGAATTCCCATAATCACCATGCTTTTATGATTGCTGGTTTTAGAGCAAAAAATAGTATTAATTTTATATTAATCACATTCATTTGTTTGATTGAAGTGTTTGCCGCTTTGTTTGTTTAAGATTATATTTTAAGAAAAATGATTATAAAAAACAATTTTAGTTATATTTGTCAAAACTTATAAAAAAGTGATTCTAAAAATTATTTTATTGTCTGTTATATTTTTAAATGTGTGATTTTATAACAAATTATGAAATTTAAACTTACATCTAAAATTTAAAAATTTTTCTTATATCGTTTGACATAATCAGAATATAAAAAAATTGTTAAAAATTAATTTATGAATAACCATCTAAAAGTATTTATTTTGACGATTAGATTACATGAACTGTTTTAATATACATCAAAATTTGAGTTGTAAGTGATTAATGAAATTACAGTATATTTTTTAATTCACAATAAATACTTCTTTAAATTCATATATTACTTTGTTTTACAATACTTACTATATTAATAATAATAATATAGTCCTTCAATGAAAATATTAAAAAATTACTTTGATGATTAATAATGTAAAAGATGATCTGTATATAATAATAATTACCACGTGCGTTGCCGGCAGTGGCAGCTGGCTCTGGCAAAGGACTCTCTTTAATTGACTTTTCAAACTTTAATTCTATGACCAAGGGGGGTTGTCTTGGGTGCCATCTTGTAAAAAGCTTGGCCAATAACATGGTACCACGTGTCAGTTTCATTTAAGAATGAAATCTCTTCTTTTTATAATTTTTGGAAAGAAGTTTTATAATTTTCGAATTCGGAGAGAGAGTCCTGAGCAGAAAATTTGAGAAAAATTTTTGGGGAATTTTATACTTTTTTTTTTAAATTTTTACAATTGATAAAATATTTAAATAATTTTTTTATTACAGTTTTGACTTTAACAATTCAAACTGTAGTGAAAAAAAAAAATCTATCAAATGCATCTTGAATTACTAATTAATTGACTCGATAATTATTTTACAATTAAAAATAAAATAAAATTATAGTCACTTAAACTAATCAAGCAATTAGCAACTTAATTAACTTGATGATCAAATTTTAAAGCATCTTGAATCACATGAATTAAAATTGAATTATAGTCTCTTCTTTTCAAAATATATTTTGAACCTGCTCGAGTGATTTGAAAATATTTTTCATCTTTTTGTTACACATCCTAAAAATTTGCTTAAATTAAAATTGAAACGGAAGAATTATAATCATTTCAATATTTTATAAATCTCAAGTAGGGAGAAGGATTAAAATAATTTTTAAATATGATATAATATAAAATATTTTAATAAAGTAATAATATGATATAAGCCTTGACATTAATTTATCCAACACTTGCCTAACTGGTTGTTCTTCATTTCTTGGTCAGGGAACTAAAACGAGCAATTCTCAGCACGGTAGACGAAGCTTCATGGCTATGGAGACCCGAAAACCAGGCCCAAGTGCCATTGCCACACAACCATCCCACAGAAACTCTCAAGTCTCACCATATTCCCCTCAGCCCTAATCTAACCACATGCCACCGCTCCCTCTCCGATGCAGACCGCCCGGTCTATTGTTGCCCACCGAACCCCGAGGCCGACGAGCCCGTCATCGATTTCCAATTCCCTGACCTGTCGACCACCCCAGTTCGCATCCGGAGGCCGGCCCATAAACTCGACCAAGCCTACATGTCAAAGTACAACAAAGCTTTGACCATCATGAAGTCTCTTCCGCCAACCGACCCACGAAGCTTCATGCGCCAAGCTAACATCCATTGCATATACTGCACCGGAGCTTACAACCAGAAGCACTCAAATTCTCTCCTCAAGATCCACAGATCACGGATGTTCTTCCCATTTCACCGCATGATGATCTACTTCTATGAACGGATTTTGGGCAGCTTAATTGGCGACGATACCTTCGCTTTGCCTTTCTGGAATTGGGACAACCCGGAAGGCATGTTCATACCCGATATGTATCTGAACGGGTCTTTAATAGACACGCAAAGAGATAGGACCCATCTTCCACCACAAGTTGCTGATATTGATTTTGATTACTTTGAAAGAGGGCTGGGAAGAGAAGAACAGATAGAGAGAAACATAGCTTTCATGTACCATCAAATGATTTCTGGAGCAAAAAAGACGGAGCTGTTCATGGGATGTCCTTACAGGTCCGGTGAGGATGGGTTCTGTGATGGGCCTGGGACAATTGAGCTTGCTCCACATAATGCTTTGCACACTTGGGTTGGGAGCGGTGATAACCCTGAAAGAGAGAACATGGGTGCTTTCTATTCGGCTGCTAGAGACCCAGTATTCTATGCTCATCACTCCAACATTGACAGGCTTTGGGAGGTTTGGAGAGAGATTAATGGACACAAGCTTGATATCGATGACCCAGAATGGTTAGATTCGTATTTCTACTTCCACAATGAGAAATCCCAGCTTGTTAGGATTAGAATCAGGGATGTGCTTGATCATAAAAAGCTGGGTTATGCTTATGAGGAGGTTGATAATTCAGTTTGGATGAATGCTCGGCCAAAACCCGCCGTTCCACCCAAGATTGCCCGTCAGATATTGAAGTTGAAGGAGCAAGAAGAGAATCAAAATGGGTTAAATTTGAAAGCTCTGAAACAGGATTTTGGAGCTGAAGGCATAACACTTGATAAGACTGTAAGGGTGAAGGTTCAAAGGCCCAAGACACAGAGGAGTAGGGAAGAAAAGTTAATGGAAGAAGAGGTGCTGGTTGTATATCATATTAATGTGAAGAAAGATTCTTATGTGAAGTTTGATGTGTATGTGAATGCTGTTGATGAGACTAGTATTGGCCCTGAAGCTAGGGAATTTGCAGGGACATTTGTGAACATGAGGAAAGGAGTGAAAATGGTGTTGAAGAAGGGTGATGTGGTTGTGAAAGGGAAGACAGTTCTTAAATTGGGGATTTCAGAATTACTGGAAGATCTTGAAGCTGAAGGAGAAGAGAGCATATGGGTGACATTGGTGCCCAGAGGAGGAACTGGTGTGAACACCACAGTTGGTGGAGTCCGGATCGAGTACATTCGTTGATTAGAGTCAGTTAAGTGACCTTTTCTTTTTGTTTCCGTTTGTTAATTGCTGCCAAGACTTGAAGATAATGGTTGTTTATACCAAATTTGTTTGGGTTTGAATATTAGTAAAGCAAACTCCTTCCACATGTAATAAATATGTTATAATATTATTCATAATTTTGTTAGTAACTGTATTTTTTTAAGTTACAAAATATCAAGAACAGCCTTATCCGAAATGGGAGGACAAAAATCATTACTGGGTACTCCTCAATGTCTTCATAGCGTGCGTAGCACCTGCTAGGATTATAGTCCCCAAGTCTTCAATAATGGCAGCCTTCTCGCTTGTGCACACAAACCAGTTCCCGTCCGAGCTGAGGAATCATATAATGCAGCTGTTAGAAAGACGTTCAAACATGGAGGAACTAAAGCAAATACATGCCCAAATGCTTAAAACAGGGCTGATTTTAGACACCTTTCCTGCGAGTAGGCTGCTGAGCTCCTGCTCTACTTCTGATTCTGGCGACTTAATATATGCCCGGCAAGTTTTTGAGAGAATACAGTCTCCAAACACCTTCATGTGGAGTGTAATGATAAGAGGTTATTCGAGGAAAAACAACCCAGAAGAAGCATTACTTCTGTACCACCAAATGCTTCACAATCCAGTCCTCCTTAATGCCCATATCTTCCCTTTTTTGCTTGCATCCTGTGCTAAGCTTTCAGCTATAGAAGAAACAGAACAAATCCATGCTCAAATTGTGAAGACTGGTTTTAGTTCTGACGTTTATGCTGCCAATGCGCTGCTTCACGCATATGCAAAACCTGGCTACCTTGCAGCAGCTCGTTGCCTTTTTGACAGAAGTAAGCACCGAGACCCAGTTTCTTGGAACGCTATGATTGATGGATATGTCAAAACTGGTGATATTGAAACCGCCCATGAACTGTTTAAGCTGATGCCAGCCAAAAATGTTATTTCATGGACCTCTGTGATTACTGGTTGTGTGGCTAGCGGCTTGTTCAAGGAAGCTTTGGACCTTTTTCTTGAGATGCAGATTGCTGGCATCAAACCCGACAATGTAGTCCTAGCAAGCATACTTTCCGCGTGTGCTCATCTTGGATCATTGGACCAAGGTAGATGGATTCATGCTTATATAGATAAAAACAGAATCCATGTCGACCAAGTTCTTGGTTGCAGCCTTCTTGACATGTACTCCAAATGTGGTGCCGTGGAAGAAGCATTTAGTGTTTTTGGCAACATGGAAAATAAAGGTGTCACCACATGGACAGCCATGATAACTGGTTTTGCAATTCATGGCCGTGGAAGAGAAGCACTTGATCTATTTGCTGACATGCAGAAGAAAGGAATAAAGCCTAACCTGATCACCTTAACTGCAGTTTTGAACGCATGCAGCCACGCAGGATTGGTGGCAGAGGGAAAAATGTTCTTTGAGAGCATGGAGAGAACTTTTAGCATGAGACCATCGATAGAACATTATGGGTGTATGGTGGACCTTCTGGGTCGAGCCGGGAAGCTAAAGGAAGCAGAAGAACTGATTCAGACTATGCCAATGAAGCCAAATGCAGCAATCTGGGGGGCGTTGCTCAATGCCTGCTACATTCATCAAAATTTCGAGTTAGGCAAACAAGTAGGCAAATACCTGATTGAAATTGACCCACAACACGGTGGCCGATACATACATTTGGCAAGCATTCTTGCTGCCGCAGGTCAATGGGATGAAGCCCTGCAAGTTCGAAACTTGATGAAAGACCAGGGAATTGCTAAAAGTCCAGGTGGTAGCTTGATCCAGCTGAATGGTGCTGTTTATGAACATTTTCACTAGAGGCAAAGCTCCCAATTACAGGCAGAACTGTTTCACTGGAAGCAAAAAGCAAGATATGTGCCACAATAATTCATTGGCACAGTCTCAAACTAACCACAATATTTGTTCAGCAAAACTGAAAGAAGGTCAATGATTTAAACCTCATAATCAAGGAATGCATCGCTGCAACAAAACTTGTTTCTAAAGTCTAACGAGATAATCCATTGTAGGACTCATTTGACCTCAAGAAAGATGAGAAATGGTCCTATGGGGATTACTGGAGAAAATAAGGGAGATCATGAATGGTCTGTATGTGCATGTGAGTAAATAAACAGATCAATTAAGAGTGTAGATAAACAAAGAAATAAATAATGTAATTTCACTATTAAGTTTCCTTTCCCTTGTTTATTCCTGAACAACTATATAGAAGAAATAAATTATTCTAGGTTCTCAAGACTTTGTACACCAGACCCATCTTTGTGACTGATGGGCAGAGTTATAGGTCCAGGAACAAATTCACTGCTATATGGCTGAAGCAGCAGTTATGACTTCATGCATGTTTCAAGCAACACTCAGATGCTGCTCTGCAGTCCATGATTGTTGAGGCTGTAGCTGGACTTCTCCAATCTGTGATGGTACAAAGAGAAAGTGAATTCAGAAATAATTTCAGTAGCCTAAACAAAATGTAATTTTTTTTCCTCCATTTTTTAAATAATGAATGCTTCAATTTATTTTATAATTATTGTTCCCCACTATGCTATTGGCGAGACCAACTTCAGATAAAAATTAGAAAACAGAATTACTAAGATTGGTAAAGCTCACAACCTCTTCTGAACTTCTTGTTAATTAAAATCAGTGTGTTGTAACCATACATCGCGACCCAGCAACATGGGCTTTAAATTATAACCTCATGGACAAAATCATGTAGCTAGTTAAGTGTGCAAACAAAGATGAGTACCTTGGCATTCTCAACACATACAAAATCTTTGGAACAGGCTGCCATATTCATGTATGGATTCCACAGAACAGCATCTGGCCAACTGTGGACAAAAAGAGGATTTTATGCATAGAGAATGAGGAGGACAATATACACGCACACACACACGCATATTAAAAAAAAAAAAACAAAGTCAAGCCATGTGAGGGGCATGCAGCACACTTACTTTGAACTCCTGATGGATATAAGATCACCCAACCCATTATCAAGGTGTATCTCATTGGGGGCTCCCAAGTAAATGCAATCTACAAATCCTGGAAAAGTAATCACATCCCTGAAGACAAAATACTCCAGTTAGGATTAGAATGTACTTCAATTTGCTGATTACTGCCAAGTAACCTTAAGCTGATGACACATACGACACACTTCCAAATCAACACCACATTTGTCAAAAATCTTGAAAAATATTTGTTATTCCAAATAATATAATGTTCTGACTAATTACATCAGCAGCTGTTGCATTAAGAGTAGTCTGATCTAGAGATGATACTGAACCTGTCCTCTTGACCCTACTGTGGATTAATGGGGTCTGGGTCCTTATTTAGTGTTTTGCAACCTTTTAGACCTTTCACTGATGCCGCTGCAACAGAAGCCTGCAATATACCATCTGAAGAGACTTCAATCTACTGTCAAAGGTGGAAAACATCAACAGAGGAAGAGGAAAGCAAATGTGAAGAGGTTTTAGGATTCTTACATGGAAGTAAGAATGCAAGGCAGTTGTAAAAGAAAATGGTTTGCTGTCTGTGTTTATTACTGTGAATACAGTAGAAAGGCCATTTGGGTTCAGAATAACCTGAAAACAATTGACAGAGGAATAATAACAACTTGGCTTCTTGAATGCAAAAACCAGATAAAAGTAAAAAGGAAACCGCATTGCAGGGAAAGAAGAAGACCTTATACAAAGCTCGGAAGCTGAAGTTCCACATAGAATGGCTATAAGGATCATCCTTCAATTCAAGAGTTATAACAGGATTTCCCTCAACATTTTCGGAATCTGAGATAGACCAGTTCATGTTTCTTGCAAAGCCATGCTGTTAAAAATTGTAAATGTCAAAGACTTGAATCCAACTCCACAAGCAAAAATACCACGTCTGGATCCAACCTTTCTTTTAAAGGTTCATTTTATTTCTTGTAACTGAGGGAAAATAAAAGAAAAAGAAAGCGACAACTGAGATAATGGTGAAGCGACATTGTTGAACATACATATGCACTTCAAAAGATTAGTTGGAATTTTTTAAAAATTAAAAAATAAAATAAAAATAAAAACTCAGAGCTTTGCTGGAAGAAGAATCAGGAAACTTTACTGATTGTAATTAATTCATGATGCTCTGAATTTACTCAAAGAAAGTCGTCTAAGCCTAGAATGAGAGTCACATGAATAGTAATCCATAATCATGAAATTGTTTTCCTTGTAGGAAGCACATTAAAATCATCGAAGGTAGGATACAAGGGCAAGAAATATTAATTGAAAAGGTAATAGATAAGTGTAACTGTAACAAGAATAAGAAGTTGGGACAGTACCTGCTGCATTGTGCCAGGTCCAAACTGCGGAAAACAGTGTGGTATGCCTCCACTTTTTTCATTGAAACATATAATTAGTGTCATCTTTATGACAAAAAAAAGTCTTTAACAGGAATTTGAGTCTACATACTTGAGATATAATCAGCAAGTGGTATGTTACTAAACAATAATCATAAAAGACAAGATCTTGTCAGCCTGAAGTTGGACATTCAAATAATTTTGAGAATTAGTACAAAATAATATTTCATTTATCAATTATTAATGCATAATTTAAGACTGTCATTTATAATGAAACTGAATCGCATAACACACCTTCAAGAACAACTATCAAATAAGCGTAAATACCATTTGAATCTGAAAAATGAAAATGCATCATCAGCAAAAAAATGAACGAGCACAATTAAGGAAGCATTATAAACCTGATTGGCTTCTGTCCATTGAATACAGCATCAGGACGAACGAAAAGTAGGTCTTTTCCGCTCGGAACTTTCCATGATGTGATACAGCCTCCAAACAAATAAATTTCAGCCTCACTGAAGACAGATTATAAAGCTATCTAAAGCACTAGCATTAAATCTTAATGGCAAAGCAACAGAGTAAATGAAATTTCCATAAAAGCAACAGAATAGAGAAAATCTCGCCTTCCATCAACAGAATTCAGCACAACCTTTGGCAGTTTCCCTAAACCTTCTGTAATTTTCACACCTGAACAAGTGTTTCCTGAGCTAACGCTCGCAAAAGCTACTCCATTCGTCCATCTGCAAACCAGCAAGTAATTTTCAACTCTATCTTACTCCAAAACTCTCTGATGCCTATCATTAAAGTCAAGTAAGTCGAGATTGAATGCTCAATTGCCTACTCTTCTCCTCTTCCAATTTTTTTTTTCCAAGAATTAGCAAGAATTACGCACGAAAGTTAAATTGAAACAAACAAAACCTAGAAAAAACAAGCTAAAAAAAATCTGATTTACCGGTTATATCTCCGGCGTCGGCCTGAGGGAACGAGGTATGAGGAATGAAACAACAACGACGGCATCGAAATTGTCGCCATGGCGATGCTGCGCTAATTTCTCACTGAAAGACACTAGCAGTTTTGACCGCTCTGTCCGTCTCACGTGCTTGGCTCTTCAAATTCTTCTTGGCGTAGGTTCTTCAAAAAACCGCCTTCCGGATCCGGTTCGAATATTCCTGGTTAATTGTACCGAGTCCGGTTTGCTGATCCAATGGCATCTCCAATCCCCGTATATTAGCGAGTCTGGTTTGCTGATCCAATGACATCTCCAATCTCCGTATATTAGGCGTTGAGGTGGCATTTAATGGAGCGTCACCTCAGCGCTAATAAATGTGTTGGACATTGAGCACTCGGTACAGTCCAAGCGCTCAACGCCCTTTTTCTTTTACTTATTTATTTATTTTTTAAAGCTGTCATGGCAGCTTGCCCATCCGCTCGTCTGCACCTAGCAGATGGGCATTGAAGATGCCCTAAGATCCGATCCAGAGATTTAGAGCGTCTTTAACACCAGTTTGGTGTTATTGAGCGCCACCTCAGCATCAAGAGCGCTGAGTGCTCAATGCAAATCAAGTGTTCAACGCTCCTCTCCTCTACAATATTATTATTTTCTTAGATTTTATGGGTGAGTTTCACATCACTAAAAATAATTATAAACAAAAGCTCTAATTTGATAATTTTCCTGACAACAACAATATTAAAATATAGCCAACTTCCATACAATAGATTAATTTAGATTAAGTTTTAATTTTTTTAATCTCAATTATTTGGGTTGGGTTACGAACTAGCTTCTGAACCGACCCAATGCAACTCATGAACACTCCTAATATTTCTTTTGGGGTCGAGTGGGCATTCGACATAAGGATCTTTACCACATCAATCTTATTTAACAAATTGCCATTTGAATTTAAACTTTCTAATAAATTAGTATAGTCATTTTATTTAATTATTTTAATAACAGATATTAATTTTGTTTACAGGTAAACTAATCAAAATAACATTTTTCAAATGTAAAGAGAGAGTGAGAAAGCAAAGCATTTAAAAAAATAGCAACAAAAAAATAGTTTACATGAAATAAACTTAGAAAGAATTATTAAGTTATAATCACATGCCTCAAGATATGCACACACGGATGGGAAAATAAAAGAATTTACAAATTCATTTTTTAATTTTATTCACAATTTCTTGTTTGAATTTTATTCACAAATTCGCTCTCTCACTTCTCACTGAAAATAAAAAAATATAAAAAAAATGAATAAAAAAAAAAGAAAGAAATCTCAGGCTTCACAAACTCCTGCAACTTCTGCAGCATAGGCAATTTAACAAGCAGAGCACAACAATACGACTTGAGCTTTCCACATGCAGTTCAAACATTACAGAAATCTTTTAACATGGTGGAAGATCCTTTGGTGGTGGTAGAACCGATTGCTCTGGGCCATTTCCATCCTCGACGACCAGCGCTGTCTTCAATCCCCAGCTTGTATGTAGCTCTAAATGGCAATGTAGGAACCACACACCTATACATAACATTTGAAGATCAGTACAAAAACAACAACCGTGCATGTTATGAACTTGCTTCCATGTTTATATGAGCATTTATATGTATAATGTAAGATGCTAAGTACCTGGATTATCAGCTCTAAACCTTATAGCAACCCAGCCTCCAGTGGGAACTCCTACAGTGTTTCTCTCGGGAGGATCCACCAAGTTGAAATTAGCTGGGTCTTTCGAAGCATTGAAGTTTCCTATCCCCGTTCCGACCACAAAAAAGTTGTAGCCATGGAGATGAAACGGATGGGACTCAACGGTGAGAAGATTGGTGTCTTGTAGTACCAACTCGACGGTTGAGTTATAGGCAATCTTACTAAGCCTTGTTCCTAGTGAAGTCTCGAGGTTGGCTGTGAGAGGTGCTCCAGTGTAGTTAAAAGGTGTAGGAGGGCGATCCGGGAAATTTGTTTTAAACACGTCCTTTATGTCAAGGTAATGAGCTTGAAGAAGTGCAACTTGAGGCATAACAAAAGTGATGTTATTCAAGGAAGCTGTGAGTTTTGTACCATTTAGGCAAGTTGGACAAGGGTTTTGCCCTAAGCCGATTGTAAAGAATAGATGGCGATCTACGTGAAGAGGAACGTTTGCAGGGAATTGTGGAGAATTCAAGCTTTTGAGCTTGGCATTGTAGCCTAAAGCAAATTCTGTGTCGTTTGGTGAAGGCAACTGAGGAAGGACCGGGATCACGGTGTTTGGAATGCCTTTGTATTGTAGTATTCCTGTGGCTGTTTTGTTGTCAATAGGAATTGGAACATCAATAAAAGTCCTTGCACCCATGAAGTATCTTCCTGGAATTCGATCTGCTCGAACTAGAACATTTGTGGTCTGGCCTGGTCCAATTAGTATGGCTTGAGTCGTGAAGGGTTTGGTATACACCGCATCAATCTCCACCACTGTCATTGTGTGACCCGCTATGGCGAAGAAAAGCTCATCGTTGAGTGCAGCATTGATGATTCTTAAGAGATATGTTCTTCCTTGCTCAACCTCAAGTACATAGGTATCTAAAGCAATTGCACATAAAGATAGGACAGCATTATAGAAAATCTTTCACTTCAAGTAGAATCCTATCTTAACTTGCTTGATCTAATTAAGCATGCAACAGTTCTTACGTTTCTCAGAACAAGGGAAGAGAGGTCCTGGCTTTCCGTTGATTGTGTGTGCATCAGACATTTTTGGCGGTAAACCCAACTTGTCACCTTCTTTTACTAGTTCTTCAACATCGGTGTTCCACCATTCTCCTACAACAAATGTAACAAGGGAAATCTATTTGCTTACCATACATAGTTTTAATATAGCAGGAGAGTTTAAAGATGGCCTATTTGCTTGTTAAAACTCACCTAATATGAGATTAGCTTCCATGTAAGGCTGTGGGAAGGGAAATGGAGTTCCTAGTTTTGGCATGATAACAATTGCTCCATAAACAGTGGCTCTTAGCCAAAAGATGTGAGCATGCCACCACAAGGTTCCTCTTTGCCCGGTCACATTGAAATCATAAGAATAGCTGCTTCCAGTTTTGATTGGACATTGTGTTATATAAGCCGGTCCATCCGCCCAACCATTACGGAATTGCTTCAACCCATGCCTGAAATGAAACCAAATGTACATAACCCAGCATACCAATTGCATATACACACAGTGTAAATATAATCCATGCCTTTAACATACCAATGGATTGACATGTTATATTGTGCGTGATTAGTTACATTGACGATAACTCTATCGCCTTCTCTAACATAGATGGTAGGTCCTGGGAACATGCCATTCACAGTTACTATAGGTTTGGCATGGCACAATCTGCTAACATTCTTCACTTGAACCTAATAAAAATTAACAAAATAAAAGAAAAAACACCAATCTCCAAGCTTATTAGCCAAGATTATTAATTCCTAAGCATAATATGAAAAAACATATTTTAAGTTACAATTAACTACTTACATCAAACTGATACTTCTTAATGGCGGCTTCAATAGGAACAAAGGCAAACCCGAACAAACTAACAAAGAGAACGAGGGAAAAAGCAGTATAGAAATTGCCTTGTCTAGCCATTTTCTATTGAACTTTGCTTGAACTATTTCAAGTGTATATTGATGGATATGAAGGTGTGTACAAAATGTGATATTTATATAGAGGAATTGCACTCCAAACTTTCAGAAAGCTTGAAAGCAAATACCTGAGGAGACTTTGAAGGGCACTTGCTTAGAGGATGAGAAAACCAACTTAAGAAGAAGACAACTATTAAAAAAAGGGAGGGAGGGGAATTCTTAAGGTTCTGGCATGAAGGCCAAGTAAGGCCAACCTTGGTTAGCTGAGCTTTCCAGTAAAGGAAGAGCATGAAACAGTTAATTCCATGTCTTCTAATTAATGTGATTGGATATATGTAGCTTATAAATTAGTAAGTTAGAATTTTATTTTGGGTTTTTCTTGGCTAATTTTACTTTCCTTTTTTTTATATATATGTATATTTTTTTTTAATGATACTCTCCAATGTGAGTTTTTATTTTATTTTTGAAAAGACTGATCTTTAAGCATTTTAGCAGAAATTTTATTTAATTTCCGTGTGATCTGTTTGGTGTGGGAGAAGAAGAGAGCAGAAGCAGTTGCGTCTAAGCTTTTCATGCTTCAATGTAAATTCAGGGCTTATAGTTTTGTTGAACCAGAAGTTGTTGCCTGGGAGAGATCAAAAACAGCTTGGATTCCCTGCTCTTCTTGCTTTTCTGTTCCTTCCTGTGCCTTTGATAGCGAAGTCCCACATAATCAACAATACGTGCATTGGGCTTTCCTTTTCTTTGCCCTACCAGGCACAATTCCCTTGGAGCCCATGATAAGGAGCTCTAGGCCTAGGTAAACTGAGTGTCTAGATTTTCAGTCTCCCTCCAAAGTCTTTTGGGCTGGGCCGGAAGATAATATTTGTTGAAGGAATTACAAAAATTATCACTTTAAAAACATAAAAAATCACATTGTTATTTAAAAAAAAAAAGTAAATATTACAAAAATATTGTATATATTAAAAAATATACAAGTAATGAAAACTTAATAACAAAAATATCATGTTTCATAAACAACCACATGTATATTATATGAATATATTTCG
>JAJIYU010011492.1:0-15251 GCA_030144865.1 Tinospora cordifolia
TCTTGCATATTAATACATATATGTATACATATGTAAATGCAATACTTAATTTATTACATAAATTTATTTTATTCATTTTTTAACTCCAATAAATAATTATTATCATTATTTGTTTATTCTAATTTCTCAAGTAATATACTTATTACCATTTAATACCATTTAATACACATATTGATTAATACCATTGCCAAAAAATTTCGTATTTCTATATAATCATGTATTTCTCATTTATAATCTATTAATTTATACAGAAAAATATATATTGAATCCGTCGATTAAATGTCAAAAAATATGGGTCGTTACACTCATACAAACTCATGAGAACTGACATTATCCTTTTTCCTTTTGCTTTTTCTTGTCGTCCCCTAGCAAACTCACTTCCAACTTTACTTCCAAGTCCCAATGACCTTCCACCTTTCTTCTCTGTACCGTCTACCACAACAAAACACCCATCTCATAAATAAATCCATATATATCTCAATTGAAAAAACCAAGGAGAAAATTTTTGGTTCTAGGTGGGATTAGATTCAATTGATTTGTTGATTCCATTTTTATGGTCTATTTCATATTGTAATTCTTTGGTTCTATTCTTTTTCTCCTTCTTCTTTGAATGTAGGAGCTTGAAATCAATCATATTTGGGTTTTAGAATGAAGGACAGTAACAATCAAGTTTGTCTAAACTTTTGAGCTCCTTTATTATTAGCAACCACCATTGAGATGGGAAGATGAAGGGTTTATGTAATACCCTGAAAACTAATTACCAAATGAAATGAAATTCAAGGTCTATTCAGTGAAATTTGGATGCAAAATGAAACTGCTCCTTTCAAGGCTAAATTTGGCAAGTTCTAAAACTCTCATTTAGTGACCTTTAGGAATCTAAAATACCTGAAATGAAGCAAAGTGACTTGAACCGGCCAATTGAACAACATATCTGAAAATTAGCTCAATTGGTCAAGATTAGGGTCATCATTTGCCAAATACTTTTCAGGGGTTTAAATTAGGAAAGAAGTGGCATTTAGGGTACTTCGAGGATTTGGAATGACCCGAAATTCCATGGGATGGCATAAACTAACGAGACACACAACATATCCAAAAATCGAAACAATTGGCCAACATTCGGGTGAGTACCTTCAGTGGGTTCTAAATAAGGAAGGTTTCTAAAGAAAATTACCTTGAAAAAAATTATACCTTAAAATTTGTATCTTGATCATGTGGTTCTAGAACTATAGGTTATACACCTAAATTTTTAGTGATTAGAGAGATATTAAATTTTATCAAATTTATGTGAACCCATGAAAGCGTGACCACCCCAAGCATGTGCAAATCACGTGGGTAGAACACTATGATCGGGTGCACCCTCACCCTACTCAACCACCATGAGACGTCTTCACTTATTTGAATTCATGAAGAATGATGTCATGTACCATACTATTGATTCAACACACACTCACACTTATGAGACGTCCCACTTAAAATCTAGAAATCCATGAAAGAATGACCCATGCTCACCAGGTTGTGATCATTTGCACCATGTTTCACTTGTGCTAAAATCGGCCCACATGAGTGTGTGAGTGTGTGTACATGTGTTACAACCAAATTAGAAATTTCTAGAACACAAAAGATGCTCACTTACAAACCCTAGCTGTCACCCCTACACAAGAAACCAAAATAGAAAGTGTATAAAAAAGAGATCTAGCCATGGCGCCAAGATTAGATACCTTTCGCTAATAAAAACGTCACCTTTGCTCAAGCCTAGATTAGAAAGTTTCCTTAAGGCTCAAATTTGAATATTAGAATATGATACAGTGCATCCCATGTTGTGATACTATGCTCACTTGGTTGGACGTCCAAAAAAAAAAGAAGAGAAACATGTTTTATTTTCCTTATGTGATGAGCAAGCAAGAGAACCAAAGGAGAAGGTTCTAAGAGAATATTCTCTCTTACTATTGGATGTTCAGAATGGATATAGAAGGGTTCTAGAATGAACGTATCTTCTAAATTGTATTAGAATTAAGCTAAAGAATCTTCCTATATGCCATAAGAAAATTGGCAAGTTTAGTGATCATTGTGCATACTTACCATGTTTCTCTTTTAGTGTTTGAAAACATGCTCAAAAGTGAAAAGCTGCCCAAGCTACTCTAAGACGTCCCCCCTTGGCTCTTGGAAAACTATAAATACCCCCCTATGTTGCTCACAATCCCTCATTTCAAGAATAAGAGAGACACCTCCCTATTGTGCTCTCAAACGTCTTCTTCTTCTTCACCTCTCTTCTCGTTTTCATTTATGCATAAGTGAGAGACTTTTAGTTTTAGTATTTAGTGATTAGTAGAGAATTGTTTTGCTGAGATTCGGAAGTGCTAAAGCAAAAAGAACCTCTACCGAAATTTGGGAAAAACATATCATCTAAGGTAGAAGTTGTTTCTCTTAAATATATTTTTCTTGTTTAAACCATTAGCATGTTTATTTTTAAGATTTGTTTTTCTGAAATTATTTAGTATAGTTTCAGTTTTTAGTATTTATGCATGTTTCAATTTGATTTCATTCATTTTCATGTATGCATGATTAACGTCCCTTGCTAGTACCATGTTTTTTGTGATTATCTAAATGTTTGATGCATATGGTGAATGGTGAATGTTTTGTTTTAGTCCATGAAATTCTGAATTTATTTTTCAGTTTAATGCCATATTCTGAGATTTTTATTTATATTTCATGATTATGAGATTTAATATGAGAATATGGTGATCTTAATCACATACCATCATAATTAACAAATGGTTGCTATGGGTGTTCTCTTCTTATGATTAGTTCATAAGGTTTGTAATACTTAAGTGATTGGTTGGTGGGTTAGGGTCCCTAAGTCCAAATTCTAATGAAACTGACTAAGAAATGTCATATTTTAATCTAAGGAGTCACTTACTTGAGAACATCAAGGGTTAAAAAACTTTTTTGGTCTAAGTTTCAACTTTACATAACTTGATGCTTGAAACACCTAATGTTTGTTAGTGTTTTAATTATGAATGTGTTGATAATTTGAATATAAAAATGATTATTTAAGATTCACTGAGCTTAGTGCTCATCCTTCCTTTAACATTTTTTTAGAAAATTGAATATGCAAGGACTTGGGACATCTCTTTGATCTTATTTAGAAATTTCTATGTAGGACATGTTTGTCCAGTTTTGTTATGAATTTCACTGTCACCGTTTTAAGTTGAGAGTTATGAAATTTTTTTGAATCAATAAAAATTTAGAATTCCATTTATCTCTTATAATGTGACTTTGTTTAAATTTAGTTGAGTTATGTACTCTTATTTTGCATTAAGATATGGGATAATAAAAATAAAAAGTCAAGTATGCATCACTTGTAAAGTAACACTGGACCCAACCTGCCTTGTGGTTAAGTCCAAACACTCATAGAAAGAATACAGGAGTCGGGTTGGTACAGTTTAAAGTGCTTGTCAATATGAAAGATCTAAGTTCTAAAAGGATTTTGAAATGAGATTGCTTAGATCTGTGTTAGGATTATGTTTTGAAGATTGAAAGAGAAGAAAAGGGGAACAATGAAAGCCATTAGGCCATCTTTAACCTTAACTTTATTTTTACTTCATTTTAAAGTTACTTCAACACCAAACATTAACTTCTTTTCCAACCCATTACTTTATTTTTTACTCTAAAACGAATATTTTCAAAATATTCTTTTTTACCTCTTTTTTATTTTCTTTTTTATTATTTTTCTAAAAATATATTTTTATAAATAAATTTTATTTCATATATATATATATATATATATATTAAATATTACTTTTAATTATTAATTAATAAATAAATAACACACTACAAAAATTAAATAATTATTTTATTATATAATAATTAATTATAAATCATTTAGTAGATCATTCGTAATTAATTGTTGTATAAATTTTAAATTTTAATCTAACTTAAAAAAATAATGCGTTACAAAAATTAATAACATAAAAATAGTTAAATATAAAAATAAATGACAGAACTAAAAATTTTTAAATAATTAAATTTTTAACTTAAAAAACTATAATTTTACTTATAAATTCTTAAAAAACTTTTAACGGAAAATAAAAGTGAAAAAAATTGAAACAAAAATGAAAAATAAAAATAAAAAAACACCAACGCCATTTTAGCATTGGGTGGGAAATGCCCTTAGAACAAAAAATGAAGCAAATAGTTTTTTTAATAGAAACAAAATATATTATTATGGAAGAAAAAGATGAAAAACAAGGAGAGGCCAAGAGACTCAAGACCAACCTCCACCCCACCCCCAAAATTACAATATATTGCGCCACCCTCTAAGTCAATTCGACATAGCGTATCCCAAAGAGAGGGGACAATTACTGATCCATAAAGATGCAAGAGACCGGGATTCTTTCCATATCTCCCGGGCACAGATAATTTTTTCTTCAAAAAGCCTCACATTCCTCGCCTTTCAAACATATCACACCACTATCAAGCTAGCAACAACCCAATGGTCTCTCCACTTCTTCTCAATCCTCTCCCAACCGGGGCAAACACAAAAGAAAAGATCTTGCCCAATGCTAATAGAAATATAGGGAAAATGATGTCTCCATATATCTCAAACATAGGAAGCATAAAAGCAATGAAGAAACAAATGGTCCTAAGATTCCTCACTTCTCTTTCAGAACAAACAACAATACATAGACAAGTATAAGCTAGGGAGCCTCTTCTAAATTATATCCCCAATATTCACCTTTCCTTTCGTTACTTCCCAAGCCAAGAATTTAACCTTACTCGAGACCGAAGCCTTCCAAATCTCCTTTAGGATGGGTGAGGGCTGAGAAGATCAATCATAGAAGAGAAAAAAGATTTGGATGAAAAGACATCGGAGCTCTCCCTAATCCAAACAACTCTGTCCTCCCTATACTGCAAATGCAACTCCCATTTTGTGGGTGAATTAGCGCAATTCTCCTTAAAAAAAACAATTGAACAATTTTGGGCCTTGAAAAGTCTGTACAATCAGGGATACAATACTAAAAGAAGCCTTCGTCCCCCACCAAACATCGTCCTAGAAACAAATATTCTCACCTTTACCTACCGCCAACCTGGTCAAAGGATCATAAGAATGAAGGCAATGAATGAATTTCCAAAGACTTTTGATTATGGTTGTCATATCAACAAATGGAAAATGGCATCATATGTGCCACATAAGAAGGAGAGTGAATGCCACAAGTGTAACGTGTGTGTCACACGAATATTTTCATCATATGAACAATATGATTCAAGACTAAGTCACCATGAATAAAACATTTTAAAAAGATTGATTTTTTTTAAAGTTAAATTTTTTACACCTAGAAAGCTTAGTAACCATCAATAAAATTAACCCTAAACAAGACCAATACAAGTTTGTGGACAACAAGTTGAAGCTTGTAGATACCCAGCCCACCCTTAACCTTAGGTAATCATTTTCTCTTTAAAGTAAATAAATTAACTACTAAGACTGGCGCACCGGTTAACAATGGCCAAAGACTTGCAACTACTACCTTATTATTTTTATTTTCTTTTTTATTTTTTCTTTTTTCTTCAACCACGTCATCCTACCAACGCCTTTGCGTCCATAAATCTAATTTCAACTTCAAATACTGCACTTACAATAAGTAAACTTTACCAATTGAAATAAAATAAGTTCAATTCAACTGCAATTTGTTCAAGACTCAAAACTTAACAAACTTTCATTACTATCGTCCAAGCCAATGATTACCGAAGTCATCCAAATTTGAGTTAAGCTACACTTACATTTTCATTCATTGAAAAAGAAACTCTAGCATGTGAAATAACTCCTGCGATCCAATATTTCTGAAACACATTCCCATGCCATTCATGGAAACACGCATTCATACCATTGACCAAGCGCAAGCATGCGTGCCACTCAGAAACGGAGAGGCATGTTTCAGACCACATGTGAGACTTCGTTGCAAGCATTTAAATCTTTTTGTATATTCTCTCGTCACCGTCCTTCCATTCAACAAATGGTTTCTCACAACTGTATTATGGAGCAACCAAATGATGCTTCAACAATATTTTAAGTGTGCTTGCAATGTTAAATTATAACAAAAGTACAATTTAATGGGAAATATTCAATGGCAATAAAAATGAAGCCTCGTGGGTTAGGTGGCCTACTATAGACTGGATATTGGCTTTAACAAGGCTTTTGACTCCTCATCGGATTCCGAAGATAGTCAGTCACTCTTGCCTTCCTGTGATCCCATCTCTTGGAGGTAATGTTCAGCATCCAAGGCTGCCATACATCCTGCAGCATTCCAAATTGAAGTAAAGGAGTTCATATTAACAATTTTGGCAAAACAGCATATTTTGCATCATATTTCACAGTACATGGATGGGTTAATGTTGCATTCATTGGTACAGGAACTTTTATATATATAAATATACTGACTTGATCCTTTTGAAGAGAAGAATAAGGTACTAATCTAGCAGTGTGGGCTCTAGATCTGATGTAGCAAGCTATGCAAGAGATGACATGCACATCAAGCAAGCTTATAAAAGAAAAGCAGACCTACAGAATTTCAATGTGTCCCTAAAAATCGCAGAAATTCATCTCATACAGTTCTTCAATACCATGCACATTCCTTTATCAAATTGCCCAGTCAAAGTCATTGAACAGTTTGAAACCACATGAGTAAGAGCCGTCCAAAACCTTAAAAGTCATGCACGGTAGCAGCAGGCCAATAGCTATGGCCCAACAACAACTTGACCTAACAACCAATTTGTGGTTGGTGTGATGACTCAAATGCATTGAATAACCATAAAATAAAGTAACTTCTTGACCTGGCCAATCTTAGTATATTTACATCAATAACTCATAAATTATTCACCAATAATTTTTTTGAAAAAAAATGTGAAGGGGCTCTTAACAACGGCTCCCATAGGTTGAAGGGGGATAAAGGGGGACAGGGAAGGCCCTCACTCCCTTAGCCTTCCCAAGTCAATAGAAGGGGAAAAAGACCATTCTCCCCTTCCCCTCCCTTCTTTTTCTCCACTACCACTAAAACTCTTTTTATTTCATTAACAAGCAAATTTCCCAAGAAAACAAGCTTTTCTCCAATTGAAATGATTTCTTCACTTATGGATTCTATGTGAAACTCGGTTAGTGTGAATTGCCCATTTTATGACCAAAAAGTCTTCCCTCATGGTCTTTAGCAAAGCTAACGTTGACCACTTGTATCAATCCCCAATGCGCAAGGTTTTTCAGTTCAAGCAAGTTGATAAGCTCATGGAGTGCACTAGAACGATCAAGTTAGTTTTGAACCATAAGATTAGAGCAAAAATAAATATCGCTGGATACTTGGATATTTTTAGGTTCAACATTTCACTTAAATCAATATGTAAAATGTTGAAAAAACCCTTGAACTCCAAACCATGTTGAAGAATCTCAAGGAGTAATTTCTTCTTGGGAGAGGATGGAATGTGCTTTTATAGAGGGCAAGCGCTACTCCCCTTTCCCACCAATGTTGGACTAACTTAAAAGCATAGGACAAGCATACCTCAACTTGACAGCAAATTCCTACAACTGGCAAGCTAATGATGAAGGCTTGTCACAATTGATTTGTTTAAGTTACTTTGTATGCACATTTGATTTGTTTCCATTACAAATAACAGTTGCTATCAAATATCTTGGTTCAACAAGTTGTAGCACAGCTTGAAGTTGCAATGATGCATTGCATAGATGCCCAATTTTGTGAAGTCGCGGGTTGCAAGTGTTGTGAGTATTTTGTTGGTCGCATTGCACCTTGTAGTAACACAATATTTTGAAGCACATGATGTTATTGCTATTGACAGCAAACAAAAGACACACACAGAGAAGAGAGGAGAGTGATATATATATATATATATATAGAGAGAGAGAGAGAGAGAGAGAGAGATTAGCAGTCATAGTTTATTGAAGGGTGTTAAAGGTCACAATTAGTCTATTTGGAGTCACAAGATTGGTTATAAAAGGAATATTGTCCCTTTTTATTTTTATTTAAAAAAAAACAGAAAAAGAAAAAGTCAAAGTTATGATAATATATTTTAATCTTGAGTTGATTTTGGGCAAAATGTTGTTTTGATCTTTGGTTGAGTTTATTCAGTCTTTTGAACATCAACTCTTTTGACTGAGAATTCAAATCTCTATATGCTAGTTATTGTATTTGATTTTGTGATTAAGGTTAACTTTCAAACTTGGAAAAATTTTGACAATTTGTTCTACTAAAGATTAATGTGACAATACTATGATCATAAATGCAAAGCTTGGTGTGAAGAAGTTTAATGAAAGAATAGTTCTAGCATGACGCAAATGCAAGTCCAAGACATTTAAACACAACCAAATTTATATAAAGCTTTGAAGGGTCCAAGTGAAAAACCAATAAATATGTTTAATAAAGACTAAGAAAAATATGATTTGCAAGCACATAGCATTATTAGGTTGCATTTGACAAATAAATATTACAAACAATGTCAAACATGAGAGATCAACCTGCAACACTCTCGAATAATTCAAAAAATCCACATGATAAAATTATGTCACAAAAAGGTTGTTTATGAAAATTTTATACATGTTTCAAATGAAAGAAAGTACAGTTATACCTAGCAACTTAATGAGCTTAATGGAATTGTCATTCACCCATTAAATATTAGACAGAAGCTGAAGATAAGGCAATACTTATTTATTCACACCCTGATTTGTAAGAGCACTTGACTACTAGTTTATTTTATGAGAATGAAACTTTAAATTTTTATTATATCAATTGCGCTTGTTTCAAATAAGATCAAGAATAAGCCTTTAGTTATGATTCTAAAGGAGAAAGACCAGTTGCAATAGATAAATTGGTTCAAAGACAATCTACTAAGTATAATAAACCAAGATCCAAATCAAGGGAAATTTTTCATACAAGAGCGCAATGTCAAAGGATGAATATGCATTTTATTATCAAAAGGGACGCTAAAAAGGACTGCCTAAAGATACAAAAGAATAATGCAATTAAAATGTTGTACAAGTTAAGAATGATGTTAATTCTTATTTTCTTTTGAGTTATTGATAATTAGCATGTCAATTTGATATATAGATCTTGGATTCAAGTTGTTTCCATCATTTTTGTCCTAATGGAAAATGGTTTTCAAATCTCAAAGAGTTTGATGATGATTTTATGGATAATGGTAATACATGTAAAAACAAGAGAATAAGTACAATTAAATTGAAGTTACACAATAAAACAATGGTAGATTTGATAGAGGTGCAATATTGTCAAATTTGACAAAAAGTATTATCTCTATGAGTGCATACAAATTCATGGGCTTTCACGTCACGATCAAAACACAAAGATTGTGCGAGGTTCATTGGCAATGATAAAAAGAAATAGGAAGAACAACTTGTGCTACTTCCAAGGGAATATAGATGTAAATAAAGTTAGCCTAGTAGGTAAGGTTCTTGATCACAATTCCCAAAAGAACTTGAAGTCACTTGTGGCTAAAGGAAAAAGATGTTAGTGAAGGTACAAATAACTATTTGGTTGTTACAGATGAAAGAAGTGGAATATATAACAATAATAAGGATGCTATTTGAAGATGAGTGCCTTTGGACACTTGCAAAGATGAGAGTTTCGCATTTAAGTGATATGTTTGAGATGATAGTCACTGAGGTGATATAGTTATATATAAGTATTGCTCAGCCATTATATGGGTTCAATTGGGTTATTTGAAAGTTATTCTTATAGAAATCACAATTGATGTTGTGAAAGTGTGGTAAAGATTTGTAAGTGGCTGCAACAACACTCTAGCGTAAGTTTTAACCTATTTGTTTTTCCATCATTAAAATTAACGTAAGTAATATATCAAACTACTTAAATTTGTGTTAATGCTTGTGATTTTACTTCTGCATTTGTTTAAGCTACTCTATTTGCATGTTTTATTCCTTTTTGCTTTCATTATGCACAACAAGAATTGACATTTTCTAGTCAATAATATATAACTCATCAACCAATTATGAGGGTCAAAACTTAACACGACCACTAATTTGCTATATGTTGGGCTGATTGAGTTTAGCAGGTGATCAAAGCCCCAAAGAGAGCCTCAGGCCTCTCCTTCCCAACAGTTTAAAAAGGGGGCAAAAAAAAAAGAAACAAAAAAGAAGTATCTCAACTTAACAATTAAGATAAGGTGGCAAATGGGTTCTGTTTTGCTTCGAACCTAATTGCGGTTTGTAAAGCAAGTATTTTCAACGTGCTTTTGTAATGGGAAGAATACCAAAAAGTAGCAAATTTCTGTATTACTTCGTCGATGAACCATTATTCACTTTTTTTTATTAGAATATATACCTTTTTCATGCATCTGCCACAGACTAGAATCTGTGACTTTTTATTTGGGCTGTTAAGGAACCGCGTAGAGGAGTAAGATTACATGCTAGACAAAGTAAAAGGCTTTAATAAAATCAAAAACGACTTACAGCTAAAGCAAGAAAAATGGATAAGATGAACTTGCACGCAAGAATAGAAATAGACAAAAATGAAACTCACCTGACCCTGCGGCAGTAACTGCCTGCCTGTACTTCTTGTCCTGCACATCTCCAGCGGCAAAAACCCCTCGAACGCTCGTCTGCGTCGTGCCAGGCTTTGTCGCCACATAACCATCAGAATCAAGCTCCAATTGGCCATCCAAGAACTTGGTCGCCGGCTCGTGCCCAATCGCAAAAAACAAACCAGACACCTTCAAATCCGAAACCTCCCCAGTCACCACGTTCCTCACCTTCAATCCTCCCAAAACACCTTCTCCATAAGCTTCATCCACCACCGAATTCCAAACAACCTCAATCTTAGGGTTACTCAAAGCCCTATTCTGCATAATCTTCGATGCCCTAAATACATCCCGCCGGTGAATAATGTAAACCCTAGATCCATATTTGGTCAAGAAATTCGCCTCCTCCATAGCGGAATCCCCGCCGCCGATCACCGCCAGAGGCTTGTTCCTAAAAATGGGCGCCGCTCCGTCACAAACCGCACAAGCCGAAATTCCCCGATTCCAATAATCCTCCGATCCGGGGAACTTTAGCTTCTTCGCCACCGCGCCGGTGGCGACGATCACGGAATCGGCCTCGACTGTCTTACCATCGGTAAAAACCTTGAAGGGCCAAGCGGAGAAATCGACTTTACTAACAGTTTCTGTGAATATCTGGGTTCCGAAACGGATGGACTGGTTTCGGCATCGTTCCATGAGTTCCATGCCGAGGATGCCGTCGGGGAATCCAGGGAAGTTCTCGACGTCGGAGGTGGTGGTGAGCTGTCCTCCGGGAGCGATGTCGTTGGCCATCCAGCCTTCAAAGAGGATGGGTTTAAGCTCAGCTCGGGCGGTGTAGATGGCAGCGGTGTGGGCGGCGGGGCCACTTCCGATTATGCACACGCGCGTTTTTAGGGTTTGGAGCTCGTCCATTGCTGTTGTACCGCCGAAGGCGAATGAAGGAGCTGGAGCAGTGGCCGTTGCGGCGCTGGTGGTTGCAGCGGCTGTGGCGATACCGGAGAAGCTGCCGGCTCTTTTAAGAAGGGAACGGAGTCTGGAATAGCTCCGATAGCCAGGCATAAGCTTGATTTTTTCTCGTGCCGATTTCTTCGTCGTTTTATTATTATTATTACTACTACTGCTCATGATTTTCCCACGCGGTGGGCGCGCAAGCAAATTAATTTTCTATTTTGGGCGCCAAAATTTCTCGCCCAAAAATGCGCCAAGGCCCAATTTGACTATAACTAACCCAACCCAAGGCTTAATACTGCGGAAGGTTGCTTGTATCGACAGGTCCGAATACGGGATATCTTCCTCTCATTTTCTTCCTTTTTTCTTTCTTTTTAGTTATTACTATTCCTTAAGAAAAATTGCCGTGCATTATTACTTATCAAAATTTAGTTTTGTGTTTGTTAAGATTCTTGTATGTTTCAACTGAAATTGATCAACAAAAATGTCAAGTATACCATTCATGATTATAATGAAGAGAAGGGAATTGGAGTGATGTTGTAATCTAGATCAAAAAATTCAACTATTAAGTCCCTAATTTTGCTTTTTAATGCCAACATTACTAAATACCAGTATTCAAAATAAAAATGTAACTTATTTGTTTGTCTTGGTATACGACCCTTGAAATGGGATTGGAGCATGAATAATTGAGAGTCAGAGAGTCACACCCTTAATAAATAAATATATATATATATATATATAGCCCAAAGTCAATACCTCTTTTAAGTAATATTAAGCTGTTTTTACTGTAACAAGTATTGTTTTAGGTTATCTATGGCGTATTCCTACACAAATTTTATGCATATCTCGATATTAATTATTATTTGAACTGCAATAAAGTTATAAATGAAGAAGCTTTTCTAACGCAATTTTTTTTATATTTAAAACTCAAATTTGAGACCTCTAATTAAAGGACATTTGAGTCATGTCCACTCAATTCAATCTCTATTGATTCTTTAATAGGTTTTTAGTATACCAGATAACATGCAAAGGAAGAATTACTTTGAATGCAAGTGATTCTCAAGTTAGAAGTTGTGATAAAGTAAAAATACATCCATTATTCGTATGCCAATTAAGGATGTTGAAGTAAAATCTTGAAATAACTTACTTGGTTTCTTTATGTATAAGGCAACTAGGGATATGCACCCAAACAAATAAAAATAAGAATACTAGTAATGATACGAAGGTATGAGCAACTGAGCTAAATAAACGTCTCTCCTTTGCAATCAATACAAATCTTGGAGCACAAAATCTTTTGCCAAGCTCATATGATGGGATGGAAATTGAAATTGGCACCTTTTTTTTTTCGTTAATTAGGCACATTAACAAATATGCAAACACATGTTGGCTTCCAAGGTTGACATATTGACAAGACGAATTTCAACAATATTAAACCAATTTCATCATGCATTCAACACTAGTAATAGATACCTGCTGTAGGATTAGGTGATGATGTCTAAAAAATATGTTCGATCATGATATATAGAGATATGTATGTATGTATTCTTGCCACTACCATTGGATGACATGCTCTCAAGTACTTCTTCACAAAACATATTCAATCATCATATACTCATGATTATTAGAAGAGTATTTGTGCATTTTTACATATACATCCTATTTATTCAATAGTTATATAATTGCAATGATCATTTTATTATTGAACATATTATTATTATAATTATTGCAGTTATATTTTTATGCAATTATGAGATTCAAGACTGGTTCTAATTTTACAATTGCTTTGTTTAAATCAAATTACCATTTTAATTCCTAATATTTAAGAGTTATTTGGCAACACAAACTTAATATTCTATACAACACATTCTTCTGCTGTGGAGGCTTGTTGAAACACTCAACTTCTATGGATGGTCTCACTAATTAATACCTATGTGTGCTCTATCTTAATTTGTTGCAGAGATTTGGTTCGACGATTTCCATTTTGCAACTTCCATTGTCAACAAATGTACAAAATAATCATTTCCATAAAAGAAGCATTTTTTAACTACACAAAGTTTAAAATATGAAACTTAGCGGTACAAGGAGACCAACACAACATTCACATAGCTAATGGTGTAAGTCACACAACTGACTCTGCCCAACTCGACCAAACCTAACTAATATGAGTCAGGTTGAGTGTTCTAAGAAAATCGAGTTGGGTCAAGTTATTTTGCATGTCGACAACCTTGTTTTGTTTGTTTTTTTAATTTTAAATTTTATTAAAGTAACGTTTACTTTGCTCTCCTTTCTCTATCTTTGTTTCTCCAAGCCATCGTCCCGTTCCTCTAGTCGCCCCCCTCCTTCACAAATTTCACAAATTCAAGGATTGCTCATCTTGAATCATAGATCGCATCTACCCAATCTCCATTAATTGTCTTTATTACAACTCTCACAGACACATTGACGTAGATTCTAGTTCATTGTCATCAATCATTATGACTTGCACAGTTGGATTCGTAGATCTCGTCTGTTTTAATATGTATCTTCTTGTTCTCGTTCTTATTGGTGTTGTTAATATTCTTCATCTTTTTCTTTTTCTTTTTCTGCTTGTCTTGATTCATGAATTACCATCTCATCATTCTCCATTGGTCATCTTCTTCACAATTCACACAAGTTCTTCTTCTTCTTCTTGTATGCTATATTTAGATAAATATTTTGCTTGATTTCAGAGACATTAGAACCAAACCACCAGTTTATTTTTTTTTCATTTAAACATCTGTCTTTTTTTTTGGGAAAGGGAGTTGAATTTTTCTAATATAATGTAATAAAAGAGAAAATTACATAATATGTCGTTATTTTAAAAATATTATCAAAAATATTTTTAGAAAGTTTTTAGTTTTCAATTTTGTAAACATTTTGGTTTTTACAACAATACCACATTTTAAACGAGGTGCGCAAAAGTATACAATATATTCATATAACACTTACCATATTTGTTGAAATCCAGCAACACCATTCTTGTGCTCGTGCCCTAGTTTTTCGATTTTGACCTTCTGCGATTGAGATTATGCCCTAATTTTGCGACCATCTACGATCATCCATCACTGTTAATCGTTATTTGCTTACCATTTCCTTGCTCATCATTCTTTTTTCTTCAACTAAAGTTTTGGCTCTATTCGTCTTTATCTGATCTTCATTCTCTACTCTTCATGCTTTTTTCAATCTGAATTGTGGTCTACTCATCAATTTGTGTTTTTGGGTCAATATCATCAGTTTTCATTTGAGCATGGAGGATCTTTGACTTTTGTGTACAAATGGTGAAATTAGCAGCAATGGAGAAATATAGTAGAGATTTGGCTGATTCAGTGATTAAAAAGGCAGAGAACTTATGCAGAAACTACTCAGATGTGTGTTCTCTATACACCCCTTTAAATTTTGATAATATTTTGACCTAATCATCACAGTGGAACTATAGTTTTAGAAATGATTACAAGTGGTGAAGTTGGAGAAGAAGGTTGAAAGTAGAGATGCAAGAAGTATGATATGTGAAGCAGTGGAGAAGGCTAGGGTTGATTTGCTAATTATAGGAAGCCATGGATATGGTTTTTTCAAGAAGTGGGTTATTTTTTACATGTATAGATTGAACATAAATGTATAAACTCAGCGTCTTCCAACTATTTTGAGCGATTGAATTGTTGGTTGTGGTGATTGTAGTACTCTTTTGTGAAGTGTGAGTGACTACTGCTCCAAGAATGTCAAGTGCCCTATTTTGATTG
>JAJIYU010011493.1:0-15244 GCA_030144865.1 Tinospora cordifolia
CAATCATAAGTGCTTGTTTCAATCTATATAACGCTTCCTTCAACTTATGGACTTTATTTTGAAATCTTTGTTTCACATATCTAGTTAGCTGCTTCACATAAACTTCATCTAAATACCTATTCAAGAATTTACATCTATTTAATGAATCTTCAAATGTTTTTCAACGGCTATGACAATCAACAATTGTATACTCTCCATGTGAGTAACAAGAGCAAACACCTCTTGATGATCAAGATTAGGCTTTTGTTTATAATCTTTTGTCACAAGTCTTACTTTATAAAAGGTCAATGTTACTATTGGCTTCCTTTGGGTTAAAAAATCATTTAACATCAATTGTTTTATAACCTTGGTGAATGTTAACAAGCTCTTAAATGTTATTATTTTCAAATTTAATCTCCACATCTATTACAACAACTCAACTATTGATTCACGTAGAGCTGTAAAATAATTTTCAAAGGCTTTGGAAGTGTATTTACCACCACCATTAGTTTGTAATGTTTTATTGTGTCGATCAATTTGCTTTTCAACAAAAGATTTAAGCTTTTGGAAGCAATTTAAGGTATATATCTTATATACTAGCCAAAAAATAAACTTAAAGTTTTTCACTATAGTTATCAGTGAAAGTGAAAAAATATTTGATTCCTCCATTATTTATAGTTTGTATCGAATCACATACATTAGAATGAACTACATGTAAAAGGTGGGTGTAATACCTTGAAAAAATTCTTAAATTTTTAAGAATAAAATATACAAAAATCATTAATGAGTTCATTATAGTGTTAAAACGCATTAAATACCCAAGGTAAAATGGTAACTTCGCCATCCATGGGTAAAATGGTCAATTTACATGGAAAGTGAATTATAGAGCAACACTATGTGAAACAGTGAATAATTGTAAGTATAGAAGGTTATGAGAGCGGTTAAAACCACCCCGAAATTGGTTTTGTTCACCCCAATTTTTAAGTTCACCCCTTTCACTTATAAATATTGATATATTCACCCCATATTTTTATAAAAACTCTAAACTACCTATACTTAATATCTAACTAACCTAAACAAATCATTATTACTCCTTATCTTCACCCCTCACCACCGTCATCGGCAAACCACCATTTTAGTGCGAAAAACTTACAGAAATCCATTATACAGGCTTGCAAGAGTTGTTTTATAGTTGTGTCGACACCAAATTCGTGGTTTTGAGGAACAAATTTCTTTGTCGGATTTCAACAAATCTTCAAAGAAAAAATACAAATCTAATAAGATTCGTAGCTTATTTTTCTTTAAAAGTTATTTTTTCATAGTGTAGACAATGCAAGCTTCGATTTGGTGTAAGAATCACGAGCAATGGCGACATATTTCTCGGATTTGGTCTCAGCCTCGGTCGGCCGAGAGTCTAGCCAGTGTCTCGGCTAACAGGGCTGAGACACTAAGCTCAGTCTCGGCCAAAGTGGTCGAGACTGTTTCTTCAGTCTCAGCCAAAGTGGCCGAGACTGTTATTTTTTTATTTATATAATTATTTTTATTTGATTTTTATAATAAATTAATGATTAGTTCTTTTTTCGTAGAAATGCCACCAAGAAAGACAAATATGTCAAGAAATAAACCAAGCAATGAGTCAGAAAGTGCATCTTCTTCTAGGCCCTCATTGACGGCATCACGGAGGTGAGTTATGGCGGCTGCAAGATCTAATCTACCTTCAGTCAGTAAAACCTCTTCCCGTTATTCACAAGCAGAAGAAAAAGTTGAAGAACATGAAGCGGGCCAGCTTCATGAAGAACATGAAGAAAGTGAACATGTTCTTGGACCTTTTCCTGGTAGCCCGTCTAATCCGTCAGTTCTTATGAGCTTTAAGCACCATGTTGCTGCTGCAGTATGGAATAATGAAATGAATTTTATTCTTTAATATTTTCTTTTCTGAAATATAAACGTTAATAATAATTTTTTGAAAGGAAAATATTTTTGAGTGCAGCATCGAGGCCCACTGAAATGTATCAACTATGGGAATATGATCAAGTCTTGGAACCTTGAATGTCACCCAGAACAAGCTCGCCTACAAGAGTTGATCAATAGATTCGGACTGAGCCCACTCATCACATGTTCCTATGGCTATGCTAATAGGACACTTATATCGGCCTTCGTTAAGAGATGGCAACCAGAGACGAACACATTTCACCTCTCATTTGGTGAGATGTCGATTACACTTGATGATGTCTGCATCCTTCTTTGCATTCCAGTGATGGGCAAATCGATTTTAGTAAAACCGATGAAGTTTGATGTTGCTGTGCAGTTGGTATGTGAGTGCCTTGATGTGGCTGAAGAAGAAGCTATTGAAGAGATTAGAACGGCTAAAGGGCTCACAATAAGCAAAAGATGGTTAAGAAATCTATTTGGTACGTCCAAAGAGAATGTAAATGAATACTATGGTGTTGAAGCAACTACTAGAGCTTTTTTTTTGTATCTAGTCGGTAGTACACTGTTTACCGATAAGAGCGATACTCGAGTTCACGTCTCCTTCCTTCAACTCTTAATGAATTTGGACACTATCGGGTCATATGCATGGGGAACAACCGCTCTTGCATTTTTGTATCGCCAACTTGGTAGTGCTTCACGAGCTGAGGTTTTGTACGACCCATATCTTTCACAAGCAAGATTTACTCTTGCTTGTCTACCCTTTCCACTAACATCAGAATTTTTTATACTTACAACAAACCCATTAATCTTACCCTGATGTTGTGCCCATGATATCATTTCTTCTCTTGACCCAAATGGACCCGGCGGTGTGAATTGTTCAGTACAATCAACAATTATATTGGTGCATTTTTCTTCGTTCTACAATAATCAAAATAAGTATTAATTAGTCAAGGGCACAAGAAACAAGCAACACAGTCTCGGCCACTCAAGGTTGAGACCTAAACGTGAGTCTCGGCCCTGAGTGGTCGAGACTCACTTTTAGGTCTCGGCCTGCATGGCTGAGACTCAGTTTTGAGTCTCGGCCCTGGACGACTGAGACTTGTTTAGTGAGTCTCGGCCATACAGGGCCGAGATAGTCAATTGTGAAATCCTTAATTTTGAATGCGATTCTGAACACAACAGGGTGCGAAATATACCTCATTTATGCCCATTTCGCTTGTAGAATCCGTTTCTTGTGCCATTTCTTTCAAAAATCAAGTGAATCGCAAACTTTTTTGGTGCCCTAACTCACCCAACGAAAATCACATTTTAAACATTAGATTTGGTTCGTTTGAGCATCATTTTAATCCAAATACATGATTTACAATGTATACCTTGAAGAAAAGACGTTCAAATGCTCGTCGGAATATTCGTCGGAGTCTCGCCGGATAAGTTCGTCGGAGTTTTGCCAGAGAAGATGGTTATGGTGTGGGGACGGTGGTGGGGATGAGTGGGGACTTTAGTGGGGTAGGGTGGGATGATTAGATGCCACATAGGATTAAGTGGGGTGATTATTAAGAGTTTTTTCGTCATTTCAATTATGGGTAAAATTGGATTTGAATTATGGGGTGAAAAAAGCCGATTTTGGGGTGATTTTAGCCACTCTCAAGGTTATTTGGACCAATCGAGGGGTAAAAAAGTAATTTTACCTTTGAAGGGCAAATGGTCATTTTAAAATAATAAATTTGCCATTGGAAAGCAAAATGATCATTTCACATAAGACCAGATGCTTGTACTATTATAAAAATGATATGAGAATAAATTATATAGAACAGACTAAAATAAAATGTCTAAAAAATATTGTAAAAAAATGACGAGAATTAAATTAATAAAGTTTATATAAATTAAAGAGTATGCCAATATAGATATTTAGGCATAATACAAATTTATTTATAAAATATTAGAAAATCAATAAATATTTTTTAAATATTTTCTTATAAATAACCACTTAAATAAGCACCCAAATGATGAGAAAAAGGATTAAAATAAAATAATTTAAATCAAGAACCAATACAAAATCGTATGGTATAAGCAGTAAATCCTCTAGAAATGACGTCCCACATTCTTAAATTTAAATTCAAATCAAATTAGAAATAAAAGCAAATCAAGATACTTACTATAGTGTGTACTTTCCTAAAACCTTATTCTCTTCCCCACTTTCCTAAACCACAAATCTTTGGATCTCACCCTAGCCATCCCCTTTAGGGTTTCCATTCCTCAAGGTGACTTTTCTAGGGGTTTGCTCCCCAAGACACACCAAAGAAGACAAGAACAAGAAAAGAGAAGAGAAAAGTCTTCTCCAAAGATCAAAGATTTTAAGAAAGAAAGAAAGTAAAGAGCGGTGAAATCCAATCTCAACAATTTGATTTTAATTCTTATCTCTTTTCCTTCTTGACATTTTGAGTGTTGGCCATTAAAGGAACTAGACTCTTACGTTCCATCATCATCACGCCCGAGAGGAAGAGGAAGAACACTCGCGTATTGGAGAATGGAATAGGGAGAAACCAAGTCATCAGGATATAATCTTTCAACCCTTTATTTTTATGTTGATTAGTCATGCCTTCATGTTATTACATATTCGCATGAGTTAAAGAAATCAAAAAAATATTTCATATTTAGAATTTATTACATTAAACTTAAATAATGAATTCTCATTTAACTACGTTCCAGGGCCATGATCGATTATAAGGTGTCATCATAAGTGTCCCTAACCCAGACTCAACTTCGGCCATTTATTTGATTCTTGAGACTAATATCGCTATCACGACGGTGATAGTGGCAAGACGAGACTGAGAGTCATAAAGTACCTCACTCCTAGTTAGGGTCGTGAATAGGTAATTGGCCTTAGGGTGTTAACTCTAGATAATATCTCAAACCACAGGGGGACACAAAGGAAAATTCTTTCAGTCTTAACGGCAACTCAAAACAACCTAATGTTTGAAACGCTTAATGCTTGGAAGTGTATGATAAGTGTGTTTATTTAATTAATATAATGGTTTAAATATTTGGTTGGATCCACTAGGCTCTTTGAGCTCACCCCACTTCTAACATTTCAGGCCAGTAGTAGCTAGGAGCAGCTGGAGAGATCTTCACAACTGATGTTAGTTTTGGTAGTAGTCTCAGTTTTGTTGGGCATAATGGCCCTATGGATTTATAGTTGATTTTATTTTGTAAGTTGAATAACAAGAGGCCATTAGGCCTAAACAATATTTGTTTTGTTGAATGTAAGGGAAATATTTCATTGATGATCAGACTTGATAGTGATCCTTCTATATTTTCACATTTAATTGGTATGTAGTTATTTTATCTAGTGACCTTGTCCTTGTTCGAGAATGTGACACAAGTATTAGAAGAAATATGTCACACCACATAGGTCGGACACACCGCACACCTCGGCCACACACCGTGGATGTGGTGACTAACCAGCTCAATGGTAGCGGATTTCGTGAAATCTATGTACTTAAGCTCCAGGTCGTGGGTTCGAAACTCGGCAGAGACGAAATAAAATCTCAAGGGGAGGGTATAGTACCTGGTGAGTCACCACATCCATGGTGTGTGGCCGAGGTGTGCAGTGTGTCCGACCTATGTGGTGTGACAATAAAAAGGTGCCTTTTATTGTAACAACCCACCGCCACCGCCACCAGGACCCACACCCATGTCATAGAACATCATGGCTCGTTATGGCATTGTTACTCACAAGGTATTGTACCTGCTTCTAGGGGTTTTGCTTCGCCTCCGTGGGATTCAAACCTTGATTCTGGGGGTCAAATACAAAGTTTTGCGAACTCCTACTACCATTGAGCTAGTATTGTAATAATCCCACATCGGTTGGACCTCAGAGTTGAGACTGGGCTATGAGTGTATACGCGAGTGTCCACTAGTGCCGAGGCATTTTGGGGATGGCTCGAATTCGAGTCTCTCTAGGAAAAAGAACCCCCCACGGTGTGTCTATGGCTAAGTGGGGACAATATCTTCACGTAGTGGGACCTAATATGTTACAAAATGGTATCAGAGCTGCCTCTGAGTATAACGGGTGTGCATCTCGAGGACGAGATGACCTCCAAGGGGGGTGGATTGTAATAATCTCACATCGGCTGGACCTCAGAGTTGAGACTGAGCTATGAGTATATACGCGAGTGTTCACTAGTGCCGACGCCTTCTAGGGGTGGCTCGAGTTCGAGTCTCTTCAGAAACAAAACCCCCACGGTGTGTCTGTGGCTAAGTGGGGACAATATCGTCACGTAGTGGAATCCGATGTGTTACAAAATATTAGTAATGCCCTGTTCCTTGAGTCACCTCTATGAATCCTCTGTATATTGTGAATAGATGGTTGATGAACCATTGCAACTTGATGTTGTATTACATCTAATGATGAATGAAGGTAACAATAACATTTGTATTCTCAGAGATGGTCATTGAAGTATTAGTAATGCCCTGTCCCCTAAGTGACCTCTATGAGTCCTCTATATATTGTGAATACATGGTTGATGAACAATTGCAACTTAATGCTATATTAATTGAATTATATTACATTTAATGATAAATGAAGGTAACAATGACATTTGTACCCTCAGAGATGGTCGTCAGGAGGTGGGGGTGTTACAGTGGGTGATATATCAAAAGGATAAATTTGCAAATGGTTTTCTGTACTACTTGCCAAAAATACAACCTTCATTGAAATTGTTTCACATGATTAAAAATTAGTAACCTTTATACCAATTTTTTTAGTCAAAAGTTTTAAAATACTAAAGTTTAAGTGTCACAACCATGACTTATCAATAACAATAATTTGAAACATAGGTTAACATTATTCTTAACATTATTCTTAATCTACATCTTAAATAAACAATTCACCAAGGAGATTTTAAAATAATCATACTTTCTTAATTGAAAATAGTTAAATGGTTATCTTTCATATACATATGACAACATTCTCAAGTAACTGCCCAAGACTAAGTCGATTATGCTTCATCTATAGGCCAAAAAAGATTTTAGAGATCCACTAATGATTATCATGTTTCAATTTTATTAAAACATGCCATTTTCTCATTATTGGAATCTTATTGTCAATTGCAAACTTGACTCTATACGAACTGAAATACGCCTAGTATCAAGTTACCAAAGATTCTGATTTTCATAGTTATCTTGAATCGATGTTGTAATCATAATTTCTATGTGGTATTATCATCATGCTCTTGGGCAAAAGATGCTTTTCCACTCAAATTAGTTGGTTGGCGATACTAGCATTTAATAACATAATGACTAAATTTATCACAAACATAACATGTAATGTAAATTTATTTGTATCTTGTCCATGACCACAACCTTGATTTTGGTGGTTATTCTATCTTTTACAATATTCTTGGTCATAACCCTTGCAGCCTGAATGCCCTTCATTTTGATAATAGTAGATCTGGAATCGTCTAAATTTTTATCTATATGTAAAAAAAGTTTAGTTGTTATGGCTCGTTATTAAGTTCTTTACATTCTTTTCCTTCATCTAGTGCTTATGGGCTTCTAGTGACCCAATCAGCTCATTAGCTATCACAAAAATTCTTAGATTTTTCAATAGCAATAACTATGTTCTTGAACTTATGTTAAGAGATCAAATTATCTTTTCAACGATGGTAACATCTTCAATTTTTCCTCATTGCTTTTTATCTAATTAGCTAAGACTTGTACTTAGTATAAATTTGAATAGACTACACCTCATCGCTCTTTAACAATTCAAATTGATGTCTTAAAGTATGTATACATACTTTGTTATTATTTTATTGGCTACTTTAGTAGACTCTAAAATAACTCGTGCTTATTTTATCGTAATTGCTCACAGTACTTCTTTTAATGTAATGTCATTAACAATTTAAAGGATAAAACAGAACCCCTCTTTACCAATTTTTTCCTATTCTCATGTATTGTATCATATTAAATAGTTGGTACATTATCACTTAGATCAATAAACTCATTTTTTATTATCTCCAATAATTCTTAATTTTCAAATAAGCTGTTACTCTTTTTGTTCTATCAATCATATTTGTTCCTATCAAGCGGGAAGTGCACCAGTTGATTGGGACCATTATTTGAAACAAATGATTATTTGATTTAAACTAGTGCAGGAATAACAAGTAGGAGGCTGGATAATGAAGCAACTATGACCTAGTTCCAACAAGGATGCAGCCAAGAGCTCAACCAAAACCGCCAACTAAATACCATAAAATAATAATGATAATAAAAATAAATAAATAAATCTCACAGCAACAATACCTAAAGAACCCTTACCATACACGTGCAGCCGCTTCTTAAGCCAAAACATCAATCGTTTCTTCAGTGAAAGAATTTAGTAATCTCGAGAATTGGTTTGTAAACCCACTCTCCTCTTCTCTCTCTCTCCGTTTATTTATTATTATTATTATTATTATTATTTTTGTAATGTTTTCCTTGTACATTGCCCTTCATTGAATTATCATGAACACCGCAATCCAACCTAATTCTTAAGGGTGACAATTTCTAAAACAATATGATAATATGACTCGAACATAATACATATTAAATATGTTTAGGTTTACTATAAATGTGACATGTTTCACATTATTAAAGATAACTAAAATTTAGGTCACAAAAAAATTAACATGCTAAATTTGAAAATAACATGGTTAATACGATTATAGATAAATTACGAGATAGATTATAAATAAGTTAATTTAAAATTAATTAATTTTTTAATATATTAATGATATAACTTCTCTCTTTTATTACTTTTTGAAAAAGTATTTCTTAATTTAATTTATTTTTAATAAGTACTTATGTCTATAGTTTTATTAATGTTTTTTGTAAAAATAATTTTAATGATTAATAATAAAAATTAAATTAATTAATTAATATTGAGTATTGGGTCGTATTTTTAATGATTAATGATACAACTCGTATTTTTGAATATTGAGTCGACGGGTTCTATCTATAATTTCATGTATAAATTAATTAATTATAAATAAAAATATATGATTTTATGGTAATTGCATAAATTAATGAATTATATTAGATGAGAAATAGTAAATAATAATTGAAGAATGAAAATGAAATTAAAATATTTATGTATGGTGTGGTGTAATTGGAAAAAAAACATATATATACATGATAAAAGTGAGCTGTGTGGATTAGATAAAATGATTACACACATACACACATATATTTACATATTTACATGATAAAAGTGAGGTGAATTGATAATGTAAAAATAATAACAACAAAAAAATGAAAATAAAAATAAAAAGGGATTAGCATGGATGAGTCATGAGGATAAAGAGGGTTGGCCATTGATGGTCTTTGGTGGGACCCACCCAAACCTTTTCCTATATAAAGGGGTTGCTCCCCTTCTCATTTTGCTCATTTATCATTCTCACACCAAATCATCTGAGAAAGCAAGAAAAGGAAAGGAAAAAGAATAGAAAGAGAAATGAAAAAGAAAAAAAAAAAAAGGAAAGAAAAATAAGAAAGAAAAAAAGAAAGAAAAAAAAGAAGAGAAAGAAAAGGAAAGAAAAAAAGGAAAAGATAAGTTGCCGTTATCAAGGATTTGACATTTTAGGTAAAGTATTTTTATCTTTTTTAATTCAAAATTGTTATTAAAGTTATTTTAGTGTAATTTTTAATAAAAGTGTTAGCCAGTTATGTGACCCAAAACTACACACACACACACATATATGTAGAATATAAATATGTACTTTATTTATACTTATTTAAGGCCTAAAAATTAATATAGTAGTTAGAAGTCGACACATAGGGAGTATACCCATTAGCACTAAAATTTTAGTTGGTGGGTATTGAAATATTCATAATAAAGTTTTGAACTCAATGACACTAAAATTAAAATTTTTGGAGGTCAATTAATATATTAAATTTATATTTATGCGATTTAAGGATCAATTAATAAATATAGAAAAAAATGTATATAGGACTATATAATGGTAAATAATAAGAAATATCATATAATGTTATATATACAATGTTGTATAACATTATAAAATACTTATTGAAAAAAAATGTATAAAATAGGGAATAATTAAAATTTTCTTATTGACTATATTGGATTGCCAAATTTATGAAATAATTGGTTATTGTATAACAAAGTGGAACACGCTCGATGATATAGGGTATTGGTATTTTGGTTCAATATTACAGGCTTAACTGCACCGATTGACCTTGTTGACCTTGTCGATCAAATAGGTCAATGAGTGTTAAGTTTAGTTAGCGTTGGCTATATTAACCAAAAATTGATTAAATTCATAAATGAACCATAATTGATCGAGTCAATCTTTTGATTAACCAAGGACTGTAAAGTTAGATTTGAGCCAAATTCCAGGTATCTATTAAGAAAACCCCATTGATCATAAGGATCAAACGTTAGCAGGACGCGTACGAGAGAAGCACTGGGAGCGGAGTATCTTTGCTGAGTAATGCTTTTAACCTATCACTTAACTTGTTATCTTATTTATAAATGAAATGTCATTACATATTGACATGCATTTGTAACCTTTAAATGAGTTTTTAAATGAAAATATGCATCGAATCTTGAGGTCTGGGTGCGGGTTAGGGTATTATATGTGGTAGAGCATTGAGGATCAGAAGCTGTCAAACCTTGGGGTACGTTTTGTGCAAGTCTATCAATTGGCTCTCCTGTTGAAAATTTGAGGCTGTTGTACATGAGGTATGAGTTGGTGAATCCTTATGATCTGATATGAGAATATGCCTAACTAAGCCGCATACATGACATTATTTTATAGAATTTATGTTTAAAGTAATAGATTAGACTACATCACTCATTGAGCCACTGTGGATAAATTGGCTCACCACTCTAACATTTCAGTTTCTTCTACAAAAAATGGTAAAAAAGTGGTCATCACATAGTGCGCGCTTCATTTATTTTGGTAGTTAGTATGATGTATAAGAAGTGAGAAAAACATTGTAAATATTTTGACTATTACATTTTTGCTACTACTACATAGAAAAGACTGTATGGAAATATTTTTTATTTAAGTTAAAAAAATTCTACTGTAATTAATTATTTAGCTACTTCCTTATCTCTTGTATTACTCTGATGATATTGTGTGCGAATAAAAGGAAGCTTAACAGTGGTTTGGTAAGCTTGATTTGTAAGTGAGTTTGTGAGGGCACTGTGCCGGTTGGCTCGCCCTTCACCCTAGGGCAGGGGTCCCAACAATAGTAAACACGATGACACAATTTATTGCTTCTACTGGTTCTAACGCTATTGTTGGATAATAAAAATATTCTTTAATTTTTATCAATTATAAACTTTTATTTTCTAATTAATACAATGTATATTATAAAAGTGTATATATAAACATCATTTTATAATTTTTAAATACTTTTAAACTTAATAATAATAAATAATTTTATTTTATTACAAACTCAAACCTTATTCACACTCTTAATCAGACTCCAATTTTAATGAATAAGTTTATAATTCTAGCTAGTAAATAAATTAGACTACAATTCCTAGGTGTTCTACATAAGTTTTTATTTATCTTATTGATACTAAAACATATACTATAGATGCAAAATATCATTAGATGTAAAAAAAGATTTACGTTACTCGTATCAAATGGTGTAGGATCAATAGATGCGAATTGAGAGAGATGAAAAGAAGACCCAAGATATTTTAAAAATGGAAATTTAAATTTGTTAAATTTGTAGGCCTAGGTGGCAACTGTTGAACTTCAAAGTTTAAGGGGAGCTTTTTTTTGTTCTTTTTTCTTCTTTCTTCTTTCATTTCTTTGTACCACTATTGTGCAAATTAACTGCATAGCAATTTTGTGTTATTTATTTGTATTGGGTCAAGTTTTCTAATCATATTAGATGGTCTATTACATCAAAATCTATCTATAAGCCCCATTTAAAGGTATTTCAATAATTTGGTGTGACGATGTTTTTTCTTTTGCCTTAGAAGTTATTTTTCTATAAAAGAGGATTAATTCTAATCATTGGTGAGAGAGCCTTGTATTTTTTATGAAAGAAAGAACTTATGATAGGTTTTACATTAATGCATGGATTTCTAAATCTAAGCTTCGATCAAGTTGAAACTTGGTTGGAAAGTTCATCACAGGGTATGGTTTAATTTGAACGGTGAAGATCGTGTTTGAAGCCATGAATCAAAGGATATATTTCTCCAAATAGTTTTGGTAGGAGAAGTGGATTCACCGTGAGCAATTTTTATCAAACTCTCAAATCTTTCAGTTGTACTGTTAATTGTGTTGAAACTTAAAATTTGGTCAACATGTTTATGACATCTTAAAGAAGATTTTGTACTGGTAAGATCTTAATTAGTAATCTGGTTTTGAAGTTATATTCAATCGAAATTTCTACATTACAACTGAGAAGGTGTAGATGAGTAAAAAATAATTTATCATCAATGAGGTTAATCTTATAAATGGCTTATCAGAGTGAGTTAAAAATTGGATTGTAATTTCATCATTTGATGTCTTCAAATTGAATAGTCAAATTAGTGGCCAAAGTTTTTAGTCAAGGGTATGAGCAATTCAAACAGTGATTATTCTACCGACAATCGTCTGTTGTATCTATTGAATGAATTTATACTATATGTATGTTACCTAAGTATTAAATTACTTGATATTAGTTGGATTTAATTATTCCAATTGCTCAATGATTGTCAGGACTGTTGGTTGAATTAGTTAAAAAGTAGTTTTTACATGTTTAAATTAGCGGAGTTGTGATAGCTACTTTTATGGAGTAAGTGGGGTTGTTGCAACATGTTTAAATTAGTGGGGTTGTGATAACTACTTTAGTGGACTTTTGGGTTGGTGTAAAGCCTATAAAAGCTTTTGTCCTGTTTTATTTCATCATAGAAATAAATTTATGCAATCTAGAGCATTTTCTTTTCTTTGTCGTTTTCTTCTTTCTTTGTTGTCTACCTTTTAACAGTGGTATCAAAGCCTCTACATAGAAGTGTATACTTGCGTGTTCAAAGAGGGAAAGTGAGAGTGACAGGCAGTAGTCCAATCCTGCAACACGTTTTTCTTTCTTTGCAGCAGCAGTTCTTTATTTGCAGCAACAGTTATGACAACATATTCCAATTTTGTGCAAGCAGCTACCCACGCTTTGATGGTCACTATGACCACTGGAGCATGCTAATAGAAAATTTTTTGCGATCAAAGGAATATTGGGCAGTCATTGAATCTGGAATACAAGAGCCACCAGCAGGTGTGGTCTTGACAGAAACCCAAATTGCAGAATTAGAAGCAAGAAAGCTGAAGGACTTGAAGGCAAAAAATTATCTATTTCAAGCCATTGATCGTTCCATCTTGGAAACTATTCTTTGTAAAGAAACTTCCAAGGCTATTTGGGACTCGTTGAAGAAGAAGTAAGGCTCTATGAGAGTAAAGCGTGCCCAGCTTCAAGTATTGAGAAGGGACTTTGAGATGCTAGCAATGAAGGAAGGAGAATTTGTCACCAACTATTGTTCCAGAACCATGGAGATTAGCAACAAGATGCGAATCCATGGCGAAAAGATGAACGACATCACCATTGTGGAAAAGATTTTGCGTCCGCTGACTCCAAAATTTAATTATGTTGTCTGCTCAATTGAAGAGTCAAAAGACATTAATGTACTCTCTCTTGATGAGTTGCAAAGCTCCTTACTAGTCCATGAACAAGAAATGAAGAAAAGTTCAACTATAAAAGAGCAAGCTTTGAAGGCTTCTACCAATACCCATTCCAACAATTTCAAGGGAAGGGGTAGAGGCAAAGGTAGAGGAAGAGGAAGAGAAGACCCCAAAAAAAGGGATGACAACAGGAATTTCAAGACCAATAATGACCAATCTCGTAGCAAAGGCAGAGGACGAGATTTTGACAAATCCAAGATCGAATGCTTTCGATGCCATAAATATGGTCATTATGCATCTGAATGTTATTCAAGGTTGCCTCATGGTAAAGAAAAGGAAGAAAGTTCAAATTTTGCCACAGAGAAGGAAGCAGAAACGTTGTTTATGACTGTTCAAGATGAACATAAATCTGAAGCAGATATTTGGTATATGGACACATGCTGCAGTAACAATATGAGTGGAAGTAAGTATTCTTTTTCCCATCTAAATGAAGATTTTCATTCTATTGTAGGTTTTGGTGATTATTTTACTATGAAAGTGATGGGAAAAGGTGATATTAAGATAAGAACCAAGAATGGTTTTGTGGAAACAATTTCTGATGTGTTGTATGTTCCTGACCTGAAAAGTAATTTATTGAGTGCTGGTCAGTTACAAGAAAAAGGTTATGTAATCACTATTAAGAATGATATTTGTGAAATTTATGATTCTGTTAGAGGTGCTATTGCAGTTTTTCAGATGAGTTCAAATAGATTGTTTCCATTGAAGATTGAAAGCATTCAATCTTGCTTGATGGCTGAAATGAAAGATCCTTCATGGCTGTGACATTTTCGTTACTGCCACTTGAGTTTTGGTGGATTGAAGACCCTCCAATAGAAAAATATGGTGATGGGCCTTCCTCAAATCACCACTCCTTCTCAAATCTGTGAACAATGTGTTGTTAGCAAACAACATCGTTCTGAATTTCCAAAAGGAAAATCATGGAGAGCAAAGGAAGTTTTGCAGCTGGTTCATTCAGACATTTGTGGTCCGTTAAACCCAACTTCCAATGGAGGTAAATGATACTTCATTACTTTCATTGATGATCTCTCCAGAAAAACTTGGGTTTATTTTTTACAGGAAAAATCAGAAGCTTTCTTTACATTTCAAAACTTTAAAGCTCTTGTGGAGAATGAAACAGGAAAGAAAATTCAGACCCTACGAACAGATCGTGGTGGTGAATATTGCTCAACAGAATTTGAAGCTTTTTGTGTAGGGCGTGACATTCAAAGAGAGCTTACAGCTGCATATACACCACAATAGAATAGTATATCAGAAAGGAAAAATATAACCATTCTCAACATGGTGAGATGCTTGCTGGGACCAGGAAGAATTCCAAAGTCTTTTTGGCCAAAAGCAGTAAACTGGAGCATTCATGTTTTGAACAGAAGCCCAACCTTTGCTGTTCAAAACATGACACCAGAAGAGGCTTGGAATGGGAGAAGATCAAATGTGGATCACTTCAAAATCTTTGGATGCATTGCATATGCTCATGTCACAGATCAGAAAGAGACGAAACTTGATGACAAAGCTAAAAAATGTGTCTTTCTTGGTGTAAGTGATACATCCAAAGCATATAAATTATTCAATCCACTAACAAAAAGGATTGTGATAAGCAGGGATGT
>JAJIYU010011494.1:0-15245 GCA_030144865.1 Tinospora cordifolia
TTTTTTTAACAAAAAGTGATACTTGTTCTAGAGGCTCTTTGAACCAAATTATTATTTTTTTTTAATGTTATCTTCTTATAATACTGAACAATTTTACTCGAATTACCAATAGTACATTGCCTAAATCTTTCCATTTGGAGCATGGAAAAAAAAAAAGGAAATAAAACTTCTTTGGGTGGACACGCATTGTAATCGTGTTGTATTTAGAGGTGACAATTTGTAACATAACACAATAACCTAACCAGAACACTACATGCACTGAATGCGTTTGGGTTTGACATAAATAGATTTGGGTTAAAAAAGTTAACACAATTAAATATGACTAAAATTTAAGTCACAAACATGTTAATCTACTAAACTAAAAAATTACTTGTTCAACACGATTACAGATAAATTAATAAATAAATTATATATAAATTAATTTAAAATTAATGTATTTAACAATTTGTTGATAATATAATTTTTTATTATTTTAAAAAATAATTTCTTAAAAAAATTTAATTTATTTTTAATAAGTTTTATGTTTTTATTAATATTTAGTATTTTTTATAAAAATAATTTTAAAATTTGATTGTAAAAAGTTAAATAAGTTTTATACAGATACACGATTATGACATGGTTAATAAACAAGTCGGGTTTGAATTTGCAAATCTGACATGATTAATAAATAGGTTAGGTTTGAATTTGCAATCTGACATGATTAATAAATGCTTTAGATTTGGGTTTGCAATTATGAGTTAGACTTATTTACAACATGATTCTTTTATGATACGATGACATAAAGTGTATCATCTAGTTGCATTATATTCCTAGGACCATTTAAATAATATGTCATTACTATATAGTGAAACATAACATGTTAAATAAATAGATTATAATTACTCAATTATATAGTAAAGGCCAGATAAAACATTATATAGATTCAACCTAAAATTAATAATATTAGATGACTAGTCTTACTTAAACTTTTGCAATATTTTCTCTTTTTGTTGTCTTTTAGCTTTGTACAATAAGTCATTTCATTATTTGACTTACTATGTTTATAACTCTAATATAACCAACCTATTATTATACTTTTAACAACACTTGTATTATTTTAGTTGCTAAATAAGTTAATATTCTTTTACTTTAATTTGGTTTTAAATAAGAAAAACTTAATTGTAACTTAGTCAAAAACAGTTTATTGGATTACAGGGTCGGTTGGCTCGCCCTTGAGCTTGATAAGGGTCCCAACAGATATAAAAAATATTGATGTGAAAAATTGGCGTGGAAAAAGGATTTTAATGAGGAATGATGTAATATAGGGAAAAACTTAAAGTAAATTAATATTATTTATTATGGCACAAAGAAAAAACAACTTTAAAAAAACCTTTCCATCCTAAAATATTATTATATAATTTTACAACACTATACATAATATTTATTTAAACCTGTCACACCTGTCACACCATGGTTGTTAAACTCTTCACCTTCTTTTAACGAAATTGTAAATTGTTTTATCTTCTTTCAATGCTATGCCATTTTTATATTCTCATTCTCTACTTTCATGTCATACATACCCTAAACACTAGAAATGAATATTTTTGTGTTCCCTTTATCTTTTTGGGTGGGTATAACAAATTTTGCCTTAAAAAAGTCATTTAATGGGTTCAGCGCTGCGTGACTCATAGGTTCAGTTGGACATGAGCAAACCAAATAAATGATTTCAGTCATAGATGGTGGAATCCATGTACAATGTTTGGTCCGTGGCACCTATGTATTTAGTTTGGTGAGTTTGACTCAACCATTGGGAAAAACGACAAAAATAGGCTTAATATTATTTTTATATCTCCTTTAAGGTAGACAAAAATACTATATCTCTATTTAGACAACTCTTTGATAGTCAAGCACCATATTAGTGCCCAATTGTTAGAGAAGTGTCTAAGGGTGAACAATGCAATGTCGCATCTTTAGAGTTGCCTAAGGCATTAACTTAAAATATCGCTCCTTCAATGGGCAGCATTAACTTTATTTTAATTTTAGTTGGTGTCATTCATTTAATGGGCGGCATACTAAGAAAGTAAGCCCACTAAGGGGTGGCATCAAGTTAATTGTTTTTTTTTTAATTTGTCACTTTCAACAATCTATAAAATGGTTCCAGTCACTAGGGCCACTTTGGGTGGGTTTCTTTGCGAGACCAGTTTCAACGCATTTTAATACCCCGACACGAACTCTTGAAGCGACGAAAATTTTTCGATGCTCAGATCGTAATTTGGATACCTCAATTGAATTCTAGTTTTCAATTAAAATATAAAAATTGAAAACTTGTTTCTGATTACCGAGGTTAATTTGGAAGGAGTTTTTCTGTGAGGCCAGTTTCAACATGTTCTAATACCCCAACACGAACTCGAGAAAGTAACGACAAAATTTTTTGATATCCGGATCGCAATTTGGCTACCTCACTTGAATTCTAGTTTTTAATTAGAAGCAAGTTTCTCATCACTGGAGCCAATCTAGGAGGGATTTTGCCATGAGAATAGTTTCAACGTATTCTAACACTCTGACATGAACTACTGAAAGCGATTAAAAAATTTTTCGATGCCTAGATCGCAATTTTCCTACTTCACTTGAATTCTAGTTTTCAATTAAAATTTAAAACATTGAAAACTTGTTTGTGATCACCAAGGCCAATCTAAGAAGGGTTTTGCTACAAAACTAGTTCCACTGCATCTTAATACCCTGACACGAACTCCCAAAAGTAATAGAAAAAATTTTTAATGCCCGGATCACAATTTAGCTATCTCATTTGAATTCTAGTTTTCGATTAAAACTTTAGAAATTGAAAACCCATTTCTAATCACTAGGCCAATCTGGGAGGAATTTCGTTGCGAGACCAGTTCCAACACGTTCTGATACCCTAATATGAACTCTCAGAAGTGATGGAGAAATTTTTCGATGCCCAGATTGCAATTTGACTACCTCAAATGAATTCTAGTATTGAATTAAAACTTAAGAAATTGGAAATCTATTTTTGACCACTAGCCCAATCAAAGAGGGGTTTTCTTATGAGACCAGTTTAGTTCGTTCTAATACCTAACACGAACTCCCTGAAGTGAAACAGTTTTTGATGCCCGGATCGCAATTGGCTACCTCACTTGAATTCTAATTTTTAATTAAAACTTTAAAAATTAAAAACCTATTTCTGATCATTGAGGCCAATCCGGGAGGGTTTTGTCACAAAACCAATTCCTACACATTTTAATACCCCAATCGAACTTCTAAAAGTGACAAAAAAATTGTCAATGCCCGAATGGCAATTTGGCTACTGTTAGTTGCATAGCATACTAACTATATCCTAGGCATTTTGCATATGTTTTGCTTGGTGTAAGTAGGAAATAGGTCATATTTACTTTCATATAAGTACTTAAGCATTAATGTACGCATTGCCATATCATTTGCATAGTTAGGAGAGTTTCAACATGGTTTTGTGCACTTATACTTGCGATTTAATGTCAAAGAAAGGTTTTTAGTTGTCTATATAAGTCTTGGATGAGTAATTACAGACGATTAACGGTGAAAAATGATCCAAAACGGCACAAATCAACTAATTACCACCGTAGGGAACAACATTACCGTGGTAACCAAAGCCTTAAACGAAGAAGAACCCAAAAAATCACTACTACGGTAGTCGAAATAGTGGTGCATTAGGAAATTGTTATTGTGGTACACTACCGCAATAACTTAGAACGAACATCATGAAAGGAATTCGTTACTGCGGTAACCAGAAGATCAAAGTTCTGGGTTGAGTACACTACCGTGGTAAACTATCGTGAGAACTAAATGACGAGTTCAAGAATAGTATGACTACTACGGTAGGGGAGAATTTGACAGATTTTAACATATTGTAGGATTTCTGGATATGTGTTTCGCTCGAAATACCACGAACAACTATCGCGGTAGTTTGACTAGAAAAGGCAACTTAAAGGCTGCTAGGTAATCTGGAGCCTCAGCTATAAATGGAAAAGTGTTTGGAGGGTTTAGGCATCCATCATCCATTGTCGATACATTCATTCAGCATTCTGGGGATATTTTCTAAAGTTCTTGAGATCAAAGAGGACGTTTAGATAGAAATGGCAGAGGAGTTGGAGCAAGGAGCAAGTAAATAACAAAGAGAATGCATTCAAGCCTCTCTATAGTATGATTTACAGTGTTTGTAATTATTGAATCTGTATTGTTTACAATATGTCAGACTAAACTTTACATTATAGGATGTAATTTTGATTGTAAGAACCCTTAATTCTAAGTTTTGATTAATTTATGTTGATGTTTTGTTTTATATATTGAGTCTTAATGTTTTCTATTTACTGGCCATAGATATGAAGATTTTAGAATGTTAACTAACTCGAGAGAAAGGTTTGATAGTTTGATAATCAAGTTATAAGACTTAGACAGATCAATGGACTGGGAGGTTGTTAATTTTATATGAGGTTGCACGTGAAAAATAGAAGTTACTGCATTAGATATTTTACTATACGCCTCAAGAGAGGATATTAGGAACTTGACCAATAGGTATTGAGATAACTTGGGAGGGAGTTTTAATAACAAGTGTTATAACGTACAAAATTATGAGAAAGATTAGTTAAGATAAGAATTCAAGAGAATCACATGAGATTTTTTTATCCTAGAAGCTTGATTAATATAGTTTTCAAACCCAACTTTCTTTTGATTTAAATTTAATTTTAGTTTACAACAGTCACCTTTGATTTATAGCCATAATAAAATTAACACGAATAGTAGATTGGGTTTTGAGATTATTGTCTTCATTCAGTTTACAACCGATTTTTACTACTTGCGACCTGTATACTTCTAGTGTTAACCAACAAGTTTTTGGCATCGTTGCCAAGAAATAGTTTGCAATAATCTTAGAACCAATTGAACTTGGTTAAATCTTGATGGAAAAAAAATTTTCTTTTCATTTTTATTGTCTTTTATTTATTCTTTGATTAATTTGATATACTTCATCTTTGGTTGTTTTGCTTGTGATGTTTCAATTGTTGATAAATAAAAATTCAACATAGTTGAGTAATCCTGATTTGGCAAAAACACTTGGGCAAATTCAATTGGAGATTAGAGGTCAAACATTCAATATAGCTGAAAGTAGCAGATCTGTCATGGGCCATGAGGATGAAGCACCACTCCGGGACTTCTTCAAGCCCATGATGAACAACATTTATTCTAGAATTGTTAGAACACCCATCAATGCCAACATTTTCGAATTGAAGGCATTTCTCATCACAATGGTGTAGCAGCAGCAGTTTGGTGGTTTGGCCATCGAAGATCTGATGGCTCGTTTGAATTCATTTATGGACATCTACGATACAGTAAAGATGAATGGTGTCACAGAAGATCAGTTGAGGTTAAGGTTTTTTTTTCCCTTTTCTATAAGGGACAAGGCAAGATCATGGTTGCAAATTATTTTACCTAGTAGCATCACTACTTGGTAAGAGATGGGCTAAAAGTTTCTGTAGAAATATGTCACTCTAGCCAAAGTACACTAACTTAGGGGTCAAATAAGTTCTTTTAAGCAGTCAGATTTTGAATCTCTCTATGAAGTTTGGGAGAGATTTAAAGATCTATGGAGAAGATGCCCTTAGCGTAGCTATCATCCATGGCTCCAAGTGCAAATGTTCTAAAGTGGTTTGACACCACCAACTAGAGCCTTGGTTGATTCAGCAGCCGAAGGATCTTTGATGGAGAAATCTATGACTGATGCCACGCAACCTACTGAAGATATGGTAGCAAATGCTCATGGTCATGGAACTAAATGAAGATCAACAAAAAGGGTTGGAGTTCATGAGGTAGAAGAGATTACGACTCTACAACCTCACTTAGCAGCTATGACTCATCAAATGAACGCATGGGATGAGAAGATTGGAAGTGACAAGTTTCAAGTAGAGCAAACTCAATTAGTCTTGGTCATAGCTGAAGCAAACGTAGGTCCTTTTACAGAGGAGAAATCAATTGAACAGTTGAGCATGATAAATCGCTTTGGCAAGTATCAAGGGCAGCAACAAGGGAATCAAATCCCCAAGTGTTATCATTCGGGAATTAGAAATCATGAAAATTTCTCCTATGCAAACAATAGAAATTTTTAGCAAGCCCAACCAAGTTTTGCTCCACAACAAGGCTTGCATGAAAAGAAGCCATCATTGAAGGAGAAAATGGATGAGATGATGAATATTTAAGCCTAGTTCTTCAAGGAATTAACTGGTAGGATTGATAAGAATGACCGTAGAGTCTCGGGGTTGGAGATTCAAATGGGAAACATGAATGCAACTGTAAAAACCGTTGAGACTCAAATGGGACAATTAGCCCAAACATTTAGTAGCCAGCAAAGAGGTTCTTTTCCCAGTGACATACAAGTAAATCCTAAAGAAAGTTGCCAAGTCATATTTACAAGAAGTGAAAAGAAATCTAACAGTATAGAATAACCTGTTTATTTAGAACCAACTGATACAACTCCCAAAGAAGAAAAGAAGAAAGGGAGATTACCTAGGATCACTATCCAAGGCAACAAAAAGCTTGAACCTCCTCTGTTGCCCTTTCCGCGGCGATTTTACAAGAAGATAATAATGGGTAGTTTGCCCAATTCTTAGACATGTTTAAAAAGATTCATATAAATATTCCATTTGCTAAAACACTACAACAAATGTTGAATTATGCTAAGTTCATGAAAGAAGTCATGTACAAAAGGCGCAAATTGGATGATCATGAGACTATGAGGCTCATAGAGGAGTGAAGTGCTATAATTAAGAGGAAGTTGCTTCAAAAGTTGAAAGATCATGGGAGTTTTACCATTCTTGGCAATATAGGCAAAATATCAGCTGAAAAAGCTCTGTGTAACTTGGGGGCTGATATAAATTTAATGCCACTTTTAGTACACCAGAGGTTGGGCCTATCAGAGATCAAGCCTACAACTATTACTCTTCAGCTAGTAGACCAATTTATCACCTACCAAAAAGGAATCTTTGAAGATGTGTTGGTTAAGGTAGATAAATTTATCTTTTCAGTTGATTTTGTGGTATTAGAAACAAAGGAAGATAATGAAGTGCCATTGATCCTCAGGAGACCATTCTTAGCCACTGGTTAGGCTATCATAGACGTCTCAAAGGAGAGCTAACCTTACGAGTCAATGAGGACCAAGTTGTCTTCAACATATATCAATCTTAGAGGCCTCCAGTTGAGGAACATGAATGTAAGAAATCATAGTAATACAAGCTAAACCCCAGGTAGTGGGTGGAAAATCATAATCTCAAGTTGCTAAAGCATTACAGGTAAATCAGAAACTTAGCCACACCACTGACAAGCCAATTGATGCATTACATGAATAGAAAATTCCCATGAAGCAGTCATATAACCCATTACCGAAATATAAGTAGCCACCAGACATCATCAAGCAAAAATTGTGCAAAGCCAAGGTGCTTGCAAAGATTGACAAATCGGGCTTTGATTAACTAGTATCCACATCGAGCTAACAACGTTAAACACAACGCTTGGTGGGTGGCAACCCACTGAATTTTCATTTTCCTTTTTTTTTGTATTTTTACTACAATTTGCATTTTAATTTTCTTAGGAGAAATATTCTAAAAAAAATCATAAGAAAACTAGTTACCGCAGTAGCCTACCGTGGTCACTAGATTGCGTTGAATCAGAGACATCAGTTACCGTGGTAGGCTACAGTGGTAACCAGAATGTCAATTTATGGGTAAATGCCACTACCGCAGTAGCCTAGCACAATAACTATAGTTCAAAATGCCCACTACCATAGTTGCCTAACGTGGTAATGGCGCATGTATTCAAAAAAAAATGGCAAAAATTGCATTACTGCGGTAGTGTAGTAACTACCGTGGTAATGCCAAAAAATATAAGAACAAAGCTGTGATTTTTGAGCTCATTTCTACACAAAATTTTCTAAAAACTCTCAATTTCTCTCTAAGCACCTCGGTTTTCTTGCACTCCTCATCTCATTTCGATTGCAATGTGAGTTAATTTATCTATTTCTTTTAATCTACTTCATTGTTTATGTCATTTTTAGTGTTTGTTCAATATATATTGCATTTTGATTGTTCATTTGGTGTTCTCACCATTTTTTAAAGGCTAATTAGTGGGTCTCAGTGATTTTTGAATTATGTCCCCATTTTTATGCTGAATTTGCCTTTCTAAAACTTAGTTTTATGCATTGAGCATATTTAGTTGATTCATTTCTTCTCATATGCATGATTTCAACTATTTTGGATGCTACTGCTCTATTGAGTTCTCCAATTTATAATTCAGTGGCATCATTTATCTATGATTAGTACATTTTTCTTACTAAAATTGATTATAGGGCACCAAGAACAAAGAATGTTGCCTCATAGCCACAATGCACATCACAGCCTGTTGCCCCGGAGGACCAGGCAAGTTTTAAGACTGTTGAAACCAAAACCAAGTACAAGCATATATGAGACTTTAAACAGGTTATCCTTAAGAGAGGGATAATGCTAAATGATGAGGAGCACAGGCTAGGCATTAATGCCACTATAGCTATCTGCCATTGGGAGCAGTTGATTCAGGCTCCTGCAACGCCTACGGTATCGATTGTTTAGGAGTTCTATGCTAACGCGTATGAGAGAGATGGCACAAGAGTCTGGGTACGAGGCACATGGGTCTCGTTCGACTAGGCATCAATCAATGTCGTCTATGGCTTTTCGCCGAACACACCAGATGATTATCTAGAGTACCTTCTGTATAAGGCAGACCATGATGACATGTTGAGGACTCCTTGCATTGATGGTGCCACCTGACAGTGCACCAATGGCCGACCAATGAGCTTAGCCAAGAGTTGTTTCATGATAGTGGCAAAGGTATGGTTATATTTTGTGTGTTCTAATCTTTTACCAGCCCTTGCCATTAACAGGGTTCTGATGGAGAGAGCCACAACTGTCTACCGCATCATGAAGGGCCTCTCCATCGAACGTTGGTGCAACATTTCTGCTCTCGGTCCTCCTTCTGTAACAAGTTGTTGGGGCCGCGTGCAGAGATGGTGCGCCCATTCGGCAAGAGATGCCAAATTCGAGTCGCTCACCGAGAGCCAGAAGCTACTTAACTCCTTCTCTTTCTGTCTATCTCATGCTTCAAAGCTTTCCTTTCAAATAAATTGTGAAATCAATTTAAAATACACAATGATCATTAAAATGCCATTTTTTTTAGTAAAAGGAGATTCATAAAGAAAATGTATGCAGTAGTTCTAAATACTTACAATATCCAAATGAAAGCATATTTAACACAGCAAAACACTTTTCAGCAAATTAATAATTTCGAAATCATTTTTAAAGCATACTATGAAGACATAAACATGGCCCAATTGGCCTATGTCCCAAAACATTTAATTTACAAGTGAAACAATATAAAAGATGGAGGGCATATGCCTAGTTCAAATCATTTACAACAAAATGATAAAAACTTTAAACCAAAAATTATGGCAACCTCCCAGTGAGGTCTCACCCAACATGACGGGCTCGCATGGCTGGTCACTCCTGCAGTGTCAATGATTACTTGTAATGAAATAATGGGATGAGCTCGAGAGCCCAGTGGATCATCCCTGCAAATCATTAGTATTATACAAACCAGAATACACAACATGCAAACATATTTATTACATTAGGGCATTTCAAACACTCTATTGGTCAATCTGTCAAGTTTCGAAGACCAAAAGAGCTTTGCTCTCGGTGTCCCCGTATGGTTTGGGAGTAAATCCGGAGGTAATGCCTAAGGGCCGATTGCCTTTCTGGACCATGATCTAAGGAGAGAGGTCCTAAGTGACTCACAGTCTAACAGATCAATTAGTTGTCGCAGCCAACTTGGGTGGGACACCCACGATGACACCCAAAAGTCGGCCATCACCGTAGTATGTGGAGTTATTAAATCTGAATTTAGTCTTATTTAGTTTCATATTCCATTCCAATTCATAGCAATTCAATACATCGCATGATTCAAAGTAAATCATATAGATACAAACATTTTTTCATGAAAAATAATTCCTCAACTCATAATAAATACATATTATCAAAGCGAATTATAAACATCATCAATTCTCTACAACCATTCCACATCAAGATCAAACAAGTAAGTCCTAGCATGCCTCTAAATACCTATTAAGCTAAACAAGCATCATGTTATGCATTCAAAATCTAGATAATACTAGTAAGCAAGAAAATCCCGCCTACTTGATATTCAGTTCCCTTGAGTCGTTTCTCCTGTCTATAGTCGCCTTAGATCTTCAATCTACAACATTAAACATTTATAGTTCATGAGTTCGAAGCATTCTTCACTTGTTTAATAATAGTTTAATGGTCTCACAATGTTTGTATCCCACTGTGTACACAAGGCCAGGACGAACAACTGAGTCAAAGACTCATTATTGCAGTCACCAAAATCGACGATCGCTGTGACAAATGCTTAGATTGATTTTTTCCAATTTGTTACTGTGGTTAGTTACCGAGGTAACCAGTGGGGTTTGTGCCTATTTTGTATGCGTTACTGCGGTCAGTTATCGCAATAAGAGATTTTTTCCAAAATGTGATTCTCGCATACGTTATCCCGTTTGTGGTCCCTTAACCACATATAATTATGCTTAGAATACACATCCTACACCCGCAGTAAACATTTAAAACATGAATAGATAGGAGAAATAACGTTATACCTCACGTTATATGCTTGTTCCTTTTCGTTCACCTTCAACACAAGGCCCCCAACCTTCAATCACTTCTATTTTCATTCCATACACAACATCCATACCCAGAACACACAAAATAACAGTGATTGAACACTCATTCAAGAGGAAAAACGTGGCTCACCTAGTTTGTCCTCGTGCAAGACATGAAAACCCTGAATTCTTCCTTGCTTGGTGTAGTTCTTCTTCCCCTTTGTCTTGAGAAACAACTAAGAATGACTTGAGTGAGCTAAAGTTGTCGAAAAACTTAGATGGAAACAAGAGAAATCAAAGTGAACCAATCTCTAGAAGATATCACAAGCTTTGAGAGAGAAATAGAGGATTTTAGGGCTTTCTACGCAGGAATTTCTTTATATAGTCCCGCATTACCGCAGTAACCAGTGCAAAACTCTATTTTTTTTTCTGGATTTTTCTATCATTACCACGTTAATCACTTTCATTATCGTGATAATCACGTAACTGCGCCCTTTTTTTCACATTGTCTTGTAATTTTCGATTTTGTAGCATTTTTAATAATTATTCTAAATTTACTTATGCATATTTCATGCAATCATAGGTTTAAAATAATATTTCTTATTTATTTAATTAATTATTTGATATTTACATGGTTGTAAAATACGTGGTGATCTCATTTAATTTCAAGGTATTACAGATGGCGTAGGCATTTCTAGCTCCATCAAGATGGCCATAGATAAAACCAACGCCGATCTTCCTCAACCCACACTCATTACAGAGTTGTGTAGGAGGGTCAGTGTTACTTGGCTTAGGGGTGAGCCTACTCTAAAGATGAAGGGCCATATATCTGTTTGGATGCTTACCACCACTCCAGTGAAGAGGAGGAGGATAGCGGCTACAACTTCTACATCTGCACCACGAGAACCTACTACAGCTATGACCTCCAATGCCCCTATATCAGAGACTCATACACTTCTCCATGGGGTAGAGGTCATCCTAAAATTCCTTCATGTGTCCCATCCTGAGTTCGCCCAGCAAATGCCTCCTCCTGCAAATATGTTCCCCTACGTGGATGGCAACTGCTATAGAGATCCAACACCCACTCCTAACAGCGATGACTACGATGATGATGGAGATGAGGATGTTTTAGCCCACCTGCTAATTTCTATCACTTTTTAGAGGCTGCGCTTTTTAGAGACAATGCTGGCCAGTAATGTCATATCATTTCTTTTTCTTGGGATATATTTTGTTTTATTTTGATACTGAACTTCCAACTCTTTGAACCTTGAAATGTTAATTTCAATGATTCCAAACTTGTTTTTTCCATGAATGTTTTATTTGTGAATCATGATTAATCATGTTCGCTATCTGTTTCTTCTACACATATTTCTGAGAGCAAGTATATATACGGATGCCTGTGAATCACTGTGACACCTTTTTATGTTTGTGCGACATATTGGAATTGTGTTCTTGAAGACAAGACACAGTTTAAGTTTAAGGGTGCGCATTGAAGAAAATATTCTTCAATTCAGGTTATTTTCTTTTAATTTTTTTATTATTGTGTACTACATTGTTCCTAAAATGCATATTTATGGGCATATTCATATTCTTTTTCATTGAATCTCTGTCATTTAGATATCATTTAATTGTTTAGGCATTTAATATTAGGATAAGAGCATGTAGGTCATATTTGTGTCAGTTAAACTAAATCCATGCCATATTTTTTCTTGAAAAGTTCACTAAATGACCTATAAGATTGAAAATTCTTCTAGTGTGATGAGACAAAGAACATAGGATATTTTCAAACAGTCTATGTGCTTGGTTTATCCAAAACTTGACCTTGACAAAACTCTCTAGTCATAAGTGAATTGAGAATCCAAAAACTAAGAAAAGTGATGAGTGAAAATTACAACACAAGTTAAGAGAATTTTTCACATACTCTTGAAATATTGGATTTTGTTTTGAACACTGCTTAGAAATAACTCTAAAAGGGAAAGGACGTAGGCCATTATTGTTTGAGTTTGAGCCTAAAGGCTGGTCCCACCACTTAAAAAAATTCTTTGTAGCCATTTATGAGCCTTGAAGCTTGTGTATTTGTGATGAGTCTGAACATTAAATTCATGTATATATCAATTGAACCTAATTATGTGCACTCATAGTAATGATAATGCAAACTGTAATGAAGGAAGGGATGCAGTCATTGATATACATATACTTCTGATTATTATTTTATAATATCTATATATTATTGATGAATGTTAAGCTTCCAATTTGTTATTATCACTATGAGTATGCATTTAAGTCAAAATTTAAATCTTTTCATATTTCTACTTAGAACCAGGCTACATTACAACCTAAAAGAAAAGCCAATGATCCTAAATACAGTTTGACTTGAGTAGAGGATGGACAAAAGAGAACATTGAGAGAGTTTGTGTACTTAGGTATCAGGCAAAAATTTCTATGAGTGGGATGGTAACTACAAATCACCGACACAGTTTAAGAGGATTGAGATATTGACAAACAAAGGTGAAGTTGAGGAAAAATAGATGATGGACCAAAATTCTAGACAATCTGAATGGCCCTAAGGACTTTTTAATGAATCACAAGCTATATGAATGGAAAATAGATGTCACAATGATAAGAGAACGCACAATTAACTGTATATAATATGTGTTCAAGTTTTAGTGGTCGAGTCATTGTTTGAGGATGAACAATAGTTCAAGTTTGAGGTTATTTTGTTAGTTACATAACATATTAACTATATCCTAGGCATTTTGCATATGTTTTTCATTGTTTGAGTAGGAAATTGGCCATATTTACTTTTGTATAAGTACTTAAGCATTATTGTACGCATTTGCATATCATTTACATAGTTAGCGAAGTTTTAGCATTGTTTTGTATGCTTATACTTGTAATTTAATGCTACTAAAAGGTTTTTAGTTGTTTATGCAGATCTAGGTAGGGGTGTAACCCACCCAACCGACCCGACCCGACCCGACCCGACCAAACCCGAACATTTCGGATCGGGTCGGGTCGGGTCGAGTGTGAACAGAATACTGGGTCAGGTCGGGCGGGTTTAGTCTTACTATCGGGTCGAGTCGGGTTTACAATTTGAAGGTCGGGTCGAACCCGACCCGACCCGACTGTGTGCCCTAGCTGGTCCATTTTGTTATGTCCCTGCCGATCGTGAAGTTTGTTTTCTCCCTGTGTGATGTTTGTTTTCTCCCTTGCTGCAGATCGTGAAGCTCCAACCCAAACCCAAGCACCCATACGGCGATACCAGCACAACAAGCCGTGATCCGTGAAGGTGAAGCACCAAACCTGCACGGCTGCACCTATGTGATGTTTGTTTTCTCCCTTGCTGCAGATCGTGAAGCTCCAACCCAAACCCAACCACCCATACGGCAATACTAGCACAGCAAGCCGTGATCTGTGAAGGTGAAGCACCAAACTGCCTTCTCAGCTTCTTTGATTTTTTTCCCCTGCAAAGATCAAGTAGAGTTCTCTAATCTTGCGATTTCCCCTTCTCTGATTTTTTTCCCCTTCTCTGATCTTGCGATTTCCGGTAACCTTACTAGAATCGAGTAGAGAATGACTCAATGAGTGATGCCCGAGCCAAATTTAGAAGCCTTTTTAATTAGCATCAATTTGTTCGCTAGGGGAAAAAATTTGTTTCACTAGCATCAATCTGTTCGCTAGGGGAAAAAAATTTCAATTAGATTTAATTAGGTAGAATGAAATTTTCAATTAGATTCATTGCAATTTGAAACTTCCAATGTTTCTATCATTTCCCACAAAAATTAGTTTCTGAATGGTCTGCGGTTTTGGAGATTATAATAAGAAATGAAGAATTCATCTTTTTGGTGGTGAAATTCCATCTACAAATTCCACCATGTTTCTGCTTTTTGCTTTTTTTGGTTGGGATATTGGTGTGTTCGCGGTTCTGAATTAAATTTTTATGGTTTGAATGTCTGATTCAGTATCACTACATCTCCATGGTGATTGTCAGTGATTGTGCTGGATTGGTGTTTTTTAGCTCATATGTGAAGTATTATTTCTTATGTTTTTGTTCATTATTTCTATAGTCATGATTTCTTTCATTTAGTTTAGTTGAATAGAATAAAATAAAATTTGAAGTGATACTTGTACAATGAATGAACACCAAAATTTAACAATAGTTTTTTTTTTTTTTGGCATGACTTAGTTTTTTGTTTTAATCTGTTTAGATATTTTTTGAATAGGCATGATATTTTACGACATAATTTATAAATCAAAGAAACTAATTATATGAATATAATTAATTATATATTCTTATTCAAAATCTTATTTTATTTAAATTTTTCATTTTATTTGTTAGATGGCATCCCCTGAAGGAAGTGCAACTGAAAGAGGAATGGAACATGAAAGTAATGAGCCTTATCAAGCTCTGGACGATCAAGTGGAACTATCTATGTCTACAGCTTCAGCTCGACCTCCTAATCCAGGTAAAAGAAAGTCTACTAGACCTGCTTCACATGTATGGGCTCATTTTGACCGAATA
>JAJIYU010011495.1:0-15240 GCA_030144865.1 Tinospora cordifolia
TCTTTTAGATACCATATAATATATATTAGATACAATATAATCCTTATAATTAATATCTTATCTTATATAATATCGTATAATATCTTATAGATATTATTATATATTAACAATCTTAAATTATCTCATTTTGCTTTTGCTCTTGGTCTTATTTCTCTCCCTTTTTGGTGGTTTTCCACCTTGACTTCTTCACCTAAGGTTTATTAAATCATTAATTGATGCTGGGCTATGCATAAATAATTGTATATTGCAAACTAGTAAATAAGGTTAGCTTAATTAAAATAGATCTAAGCTTCATTAACATGATCTTTAGTATATCTTATATATAGGTTCAAACATTTCAATTTACGAAGACCTAATGTTGGCTAAGACAGAATGGCGACCACCCCCAAGTATGTCTTGAGCTTCTCAGAAGCTTGGTTACACTATGAAGTCCACTCTACCTTCTTCTTTAACAGCTAAAGGAATATAAATCTGGAGATGAACCCGTATAAGGGTACCATAGATTTCGTCACTCTGTGGATCTTCTTAATCGTTTGTGGTGGCTTCATCTCCACTAGTGCTTGAATCTTACCATGTGTTAGCCTCGATACCCTTTTGATCGATTGTGGAACTGGGAAATTTCCTTCCTCCACCCCATATGATTACTTTGCTTGATTGAGCTTATGACGTTGTACCTGCACATAGTAACGAAGACCTCAACTGGGCCGGTAGTGTGGGATGTTGCCTTGACACTCTTCCGTAGCATGTCTTCCACATACACCTCATCTTGACTTTGATATTTTCAATGAATTACATGTTGACTACTCTCACATAAGTTACACCAATATTTTTAGACTAAACAACATGACCTCGTAATAGTGTAGTTCTTGATTTGTAATAAAACTTTTTTTTTTTTTTTCCTCATCCTTTACACTAATGATTATCTGCTTATAACAAGAATATGCATCTATAAAGTTAGGGGTGGCAAGTGTTATCGTATTGCAAATAAGTCGTATCATAAATATGTATTATCTATATATTATAAACTCAAATTCAATCAATTTATTAATGATATTGTGATAGACAAACTCAAACACAAAACATAAAATAACAAGTGACTTGAATATGACCCATTTAAACGTATTTAACTTATTGTAATCAATTTCTTTAAATGATTTTAAAAACCATTAATAAAAATATAAAATAAATATTTTATTAAAAAAATCAAATTAATTTTTTTTTTAATAAAAAGGTTGTATTATCAACATCTTTACAAAGACATTAATTTTAGATTAACATCTTCATAATCTATCTCTTAACTTGTCTTTAATTATGTTAAATATGTTTTTTTTTTAAAATTTAACAAGATAACTTATTTATAACCTAAAATTTAATCGTATTTAAATTTTTTTAATTCAAACTCATTTACGTTAAATTTAAATTCATTAACTGCATATCGTGTTTAGGTCGTATTGTATCATGTTAAAAATTGTCATCCCTACGTAAAGTTTGACATGTTACGACACCCATTAACTGTCAATTTGGAAAGCTATTCAAGTGAGTCTTGTTATGTTGATTGAAGTGATCAAACACACGCCCTCCACTTCCCTTTATCCTTCTTCACGTAACCATATTAAGGCAATCTAGGTATATATAGAACCTCATTCAAGTAGCTTATCGACTTCCACCTGCAAGCCTTGTGCTCGGTCTGGTCTTGAGGCAGTCCATGATTAAGCTGGTCATCGTGGCGAGCATATCCACGAATGACCATGCAAACATGTCTTTGTGCTGTCGATGAACTTGTTTTGCAGCTCGAGAGCTGCCATCGCCTCCATGGGAGGGTGGTAGCTGGTTGCATGTCCGACTTATTCTTACTATCTTTTATATATTGCAATAGCCAAAAACTTGCAACCCTATCAACAAATTAACAATAAATGGAGTATTCGTGTGTTATATATTCATAAAAGAAGTTCTATACATATAGAGCTCTTGCGATTATTATAAATAACGCACGATATCATAAATGAAAATAAAGTTAAAATACTTAAAAAACTAAACTCTATTAATAAGGGTTACTTGAACAAAAATATCTCAACTAAGTTGAATTAGAATTGAATTAAACAAGCTACAAAATATACAATAACAAACCCGTATATCTCTATAGTCATTAGTCTTTCAAAAAGAAATATAAATTTGTTTTTTCAAATGCTACCATACATATAGTCTTTCAAAGTGTCAGAGGTGGTCTCTAGGCGAGTTACCCTTCTAGACGATTGAGAGGTGGCTTAGATGAAGCCTGGACGTAACTTGGGTAATAATTGAAATATTTATTTTCAGCTTTTTAAATAATTAATTAATTACATTTACAAATTTATGGACAGTTTTTACATAAATTTACATGTATATAAATGTTAGATTTTTATAAAATGATAAAGAACACTTTATGTTAATTAATTAAAATCATACTAAATAGAAAAAAAAAATAAAATTAGAGAGCAAATATTTGCTGTCAAAATACCTAGGCGGTCGCCTTGAAAAGCAATAAAACATAGAAGACTATTTGTTGTAATTCATCACAGATTTTGATAGATATGTAGTTAGCTAGCTGGAGCCAGAAGTGTGTGAAACAATTATTGCATGTGCTCCACCTGCAAATCATAAAGAAGACGGAGCCTAGCTAGCTACTTGGTTTCATGAATACATATGAATCGACATTGTTAAGAATAGCCATGGGAGAGACACATGCATGGACCCCATAGATGTTGATATGTCAATCGCATTCTCAAATCACCAATAAAATCTTTGATCATCCAAAAATATATAGATTACTTTGTTGCAAAACCAAAAAAAAAAAAATAAAAAAAATAATAATAATAATAGAAGAAAAATGGCACGTGAGATGTTTAGCTTTTGGTTACTTTGTTACAAAGTCCCCTAATACTTGGACTTGTAAAAATATGAAAAATATTCTAATTAAGTTATATTTTAATAATGAAGTATTCTAATTAAAAACAAATTACTTGATATAAATTATCAAATAGCGCTTAAAATAAAAGAAAATTAAAAATTAAGTTATAAAAGCTAATTTTAAGACTTGGACGAAAATCTCGAATGGTACCTAGTTAATGTATTTAACGTATTTTAATGATATTAGAAAATAAAATAGAGGTAAAAAAGGTGAAATTTTGTAATTAAAAAAAGAAAAGGTAAAGAAAGGTAATGTATTTAATGTATTTTGATGATATTAGAAAATAAAATAGAGGTAAAGAAAGGTAAAATGTTGTAATTAAAAAAATAATAAATTTTACATAATTAGAAACACATGAGTGAGTAACTAATAAAAATAAATAAATTGCTAAACTAATACATTACCTTTGTGCTGGAAAAAAAATTACGTTTATAGCTCGTTTAGTATCTGAGATTGGGATGAGATTGAACAAATTTTTATTCTAATTCAATATTTGGGGTTACATAAGAATAGGACAAAAAATTGTCTGGACCCACTTATTTATCTCATGTTGGTGAGATAACTTAAACCCACTATTTTTTGTGAGATTGAGTTATTCCACCAAAAAAATTTTTTTTTTTTTACTTTTATTTTTAAAAAATATTTTTATAAAATTTTTATATTTGTAATATTAACTAACTATATAATAATGCAAAATCATATCATTGCAAAATCATTTGTAATATTAACAAAAATTTGATGTGGATGTACTAATATTATTCAACTTAATATTGTATGTATAGTAAATTAGTAAATTATTCACACAAATAATAAAAATAAATAATATAAGTACATGAACATCCAAATTTAAATACATGAAAAACTATTATTATAATTAATTTCAATGTGTTAAAAATTATTTAACATAATATTGCATGTATAATAAGCTACAAAATTCATACATGCAAATAATCAAGATAATTTAATTACATTAAACTCCTAAATGTATGCCAATATACAAAAATTTAATTACATTAAACTTTATAAGGTTTACTACTGTTTGCAGCGCCACACTGTTCACGGCCCGTTACTATTCATAACCCATCACTGTTTACAACCCGTTACTGTTCATGGCACGTCACTGTTCACTTTCTTCAACCTAAACCTAATTTTTGAAGAAAGCAAGCAACCGCCATGGCTACCTATTTTTTTTTTGTGCTCTTTAAATCTGACTTCAATAGTGATTTAGAACAAAAAAAAATTTCACTATTAAAGTGATATTGATTCACTACAACGAAAAACAAAAACAAAAATTGATTAAGAGGGCAATCACAAAATGTTGTGAATAAATTTTATAGAACATCAATAAAATAACAAGCAAAGCAGAGGATGAATTTTATAAGGCTCTGATACCAAATGGAAGTACTAAATGATTCTGAACTTATTCAACAAATGAAGGAACACAAATGAAAACAAAGAATGGAAGCGAAAATCAAAAATAAAAATCATACCTTCAGCCATTACAAATTTCGTTTTGACGTTTTTCTAAAAACTTTATCTTCAAATTTAGATGTTGTGTTGATAATGAAAAAGAAGAGATGCTGTGTTGATAAAAATCATATTAAATAGAAAAAAAAAAAATAATAGAAGAAAAATGGCACGTGAGATGTTTAGCTTTTGGTTACTTTGTTACAAAGTCCCCTAATACTTAGACTTGTAAAAATATGAAAAATATTCTAATTAAGTTATATTTTAATAATGAAGTATTCTAATTAAAAACAAATTACTTGATATGGATTATCAAATAGCGCTTAAAATAAAAGAAAATTAAAAATTAAGTTATAAAAGCTAATTTTAAGACTTGGACGAAAATCTCGAATGGTACCTAGTTAACGTATTTAACGTATTTTAATGATATTAGAAAATAAAATAGTGGTAAAAAGGGTAAAATTTTGTAATTAAAAAAAAGAAAAGGTAAAGAAAGGTAATGTATTTAATGTATTTTGATGATATTAGAAAATAAAATAGAGGTAAAGAAAGGTAAAATGTTGTAATTAAAAAATTAATAAATTTTACATAATTAGAAAGACATGACTGAGTAACTAATAAAAATAAATAAATTGCTAAACTAATACATTACCTTTGTGCTGGAAAAAAAAATTACGTTTTAGAGCTCGTTTGGTATTCGAGATTGGGATGAGATTAAACAAATTTTTGTCTTAATTCGGTATTTGGGGCTATATAAAATAGGACAAAAAATTGTCTAAACCTATTTATTTATCTCATGTTAGTAGAATAATTCAAACCTATCATTTTTTGTGAGATTGAGTTATTCCACCAAAAATTTTTTTTTTACTTTTATTTTTTAAAAATATTTTTATAAAATTTTTATATCTCATCAAAATAATTCTATCTTATTCTGTGCAGCAAACGGGCCCTTAGAGCCTTAAATTTGATAACAAGGTGTTTTTACAAAAATATTGAGCTATATATAATTATCTATTGCAATTAGACCTTAACTGACTAACTAACCATATTTATAAAAAAGATGTTAGAAATAAAATAAGAAATAAATTCAGTTCTACTTTAATATACTTTTTTTTTTCTAAACATACATATAAATTAAAATAGCATAAAATATTTGTAAAATAAGCTTATGACATAAAAAACACAATAGAAAATTTGTTCTTCCATACATCGATTCGCCCCGTACGGCAAAACGAATGGTCCAAATTAAATACTAATAAAAAAAAATCTCAATGTGTACACGTGTCACGTACCTCTATCCATTCTCGAAGAATCCTCCACGTGTCCTCATCTCATGTCCGCCCTCTATCTTCTTTTGTTATGATTGGCGGATGACCTGTCCTCCTACACACGACCAGAACTCCCACTTCTTCTCCTTCTTCTTGAAGAAAACTAGGGCTTCTTCTGTGTTTTAAAATCACATCGAATTAAGTCTCTTCTTATAAAAAATTTACGAAATTAACATGCAATTCTATCAAAACCCTACCGAATAATCAAATCACAAGAGAATCCTAACCCTAACCCCATGAACCCCAAATCCACCAAGAACCTCTCATTCCTTGACAACCTCTGGTTTTCCCCCAATCCAATCGCCACAATCACATCATCTCCCTCAATCCAACGCGTTTCTCTAAGCATCAAGGTTTGGAGTCTCTCCCTCTTCTCCTTCTTCCCCTGGATCCTCAATCTTCGCCACCAAACTCCCCCACAATTCCTACCATCTTCCCAATCTTCTCTCGACAACCGGCGCCAGAGTCGGAGAGAAGATCCCGGCAGACGTGGCGGAGGCGGACGCGGCTGCGCCATCCCGCTTTTCCGGCCGTACGTGGCGAAGGTGCCGTGGCACGGAGGAGCCAGGGCTTTTCTGTCCCAGTTTTTTCCTCGATACGGTCACTATTGCGGACCGAATTGGTCGAGTGGGAAGGACGGTGGATCTCTCCTTTGGGACAGACGACCGATCGATTGGCTGGATTTTTGCTGTTATTGTCATGATATCGGGTACGACTCTCATGATCAAGCCACGCTTCTCAAAGCCGATCTGGCTTTCCTCGAGTGTCTCGAGAAACCTAGGATGAGTGATAAGGGTGACGCAAGGATTGCTCATTTATACAGAACTATGTGCATTACAGGTTTGTCACAATGCATCTTCCTTTTTAAGAAAATGTGAAGAAGGTTGAATGTATGAGAAAATTATGCAATTTTCTTAGTCAGTCACCCTTCTTGCCTTTAATGACATTGCTTCCTTTCCTAGTTCAATAAAAAAGAAGTTCTTTTAATCTGAGATTTTTTTTTTCTTTTTTTAAGATTTTATATGTATATATCACCAATTTTGATAGAATGAAGCAATGTTGTTTAGGGTTTAGGGTTTATGGTATTGTTGTGGGCTGTTGCAGGGTTGAGGAACTTTCTTATACCTTATAGGAAGCACCTTGTGAATCTAAAAGAAGGGCAAACACTTGTGCAATGGGTTAAAAGTTTGAGTGGAAAAGCTAGTGAATGCAGGGAAACATGAGAGTTTTTGAAGCGCTACGGTTTGTTTGTAGATTTTAATTGGCAACTCGATTTGCAGGCGTTGACAGGAGAATATCAGAGAAGGGCTTCTTCTGTATCATTGATTGCATTGTTGCAACTATTGTTATTAATTAGGTTGTATTGAAATGTGAAGTTTGCGCTCTTGCCGTGCTACTTACTTAAAAGCCTCTGTATATACATACACATTCTGTGTGTTATGTTCATACTTAGCCGTTTTGGCTAATTCATATAATGTGAAATACCAATTTCCTTTCTAGACTCTTGTTTTCTTGGTGGTCTTCAGTGACTTTGTAGCTACTTTTACAACTCTTTGTACTCCTAGTTTCAAATTTCATGCAGTTTTCTAGGTGTTGCATTGCAATAACATATACATTTGCTTGGGCCATAAAGAGCTTATTTTCATTTATTATTATTATTATTTTTTAATTAATAACCTTAAACACTAAAGAAATTTTTTTTTTCCCCTTCTTTTAATGTGTGGTCGATGCTGCCAAAAGTACTATAATTAAATAAGCTCTTAAGTTTAAGTAAAATGTGTGTAGTTGTAGGTAGGTATTATTTAAAAGAAATTTCTATTATGACTGTTGCAGTATTTGCTACCGTTGGATTAATTGTCAGTTAAAAATTTCATGCTTTCAACATTGTGTAGTACTTTCCCTAACCTAGCCAAGATTCAAACAAGCAATATATTATTGAACGACCCGTACTTGAATCTCTAATCATTATGTCAATCTCTATTCAATTAATCTTTACCTCAAGCGAGTTATAAGCTAATATCTTTTTAAGGAGTCAGGGTGGTATGGGCACGGGTGGGGTATGAGTTAGCTTCAGCTTGCACCTACCAGTACCTTTACTAGATAAATTACCAGTGGCTACTGTGATTTGGTGCTCAACCAAAAATTTTAAATCAGTTTATAAAATGTTTGAAAATGATAATGGGTGTTTAGATAGTTTTACTCCACGTGCAGTCTGTCTTTAATTAAAACGAATCATGACATTTTTATTGGCAACTCAAAGTATATTAAATAAAAGCATTGTTTATTTCCACTTATTATCACATATATTTATATATGAAGGTGTGTCCATTATCATTTCCATTTATATTTTCATGTCTCCTAATTTCTTAAATTTTGAAAATGTCAACCTTTAGTTTTTCCAGTCACAATCTTGTTTCTCTTATATGTTTCTTTTAATTTTTATTGCTGACATACTCGAAGATGTCATCGTTATGAAAAAAAAATAAAAGTTGAAAATATTTAGCAAGGCCAAGAAAACAAGCACCACCAATAAGACAATAGGAGACCACCAAGAAGACAAGCACAACGAATAAGACAATACAAGACCTTGATGAAGACCATGCAATCCAACAATCATGGTCTCTCTCTCTCTCTCACATTTTACTAAGAGAAGAAAAAAATATTTATTGAATTATAAAGAGAATCAAATTATTAACTTGGAGGCCAAATTTCTAGAGGTAGAGCCAACGTAACTACCCATGTAATAAGCTTTTGGTGCCCCTCCCCGTGTGTGTGTCTTATTGTTCTATTCTGTCAGAAAAAAACCAATTATCGCGTGTGTGCGTGCGGTTTCACCTGGGGTGTGGGCATTAGTCCTATATCGCAAGAGGAGGTTCTCCCAAGTGAGTATAATAACCCGCCTAGACGCCTCTTTTTTGAGGCTCTAGTGTGGTGTTCCCCTCCCCGTGTGTGTGTGTCTTATTGTTCTATTCTGTCAGAAAAAAACCAATTATCGCGTGTGTGCGTGCGGTTTCACCTGGGGTGTGGGCATTAGTCCCACATCGCAAGAGGAGGTTCTCCCGAGTGAGTATAATAACCGGCCTAGACGCTTCTTTTTTGAGGCTCTAGTGTGGTGTTCCCCTCTCCGTGTGTGTGTGTCTTATTGTTCTATTTTGTCAGAAAAAAACCAATTATTGCGTGTGTGCGTGCGGTTTCACTTGGGGTGTGGGCATTAGTCCCACATCGCAAGAGGAGGTTCTCCCGAGTGAGTATAATAACCCGCCTAGACGCCTCTTTTTTGAGGCTCTAGTGTGGTGTTCCCCTCCCCGTGAGTGTGTGTCTTATTGTTCTATTCTGTCAGAAAAAAAACCAATTATCGCGTGTGTGCGTGCGGTTTCACCTGGGGCGTGGGCATTAGTCCCACATCGCAAGAGGAGGTTCTCCCAAGTGAGTATAATAACTCGCCTAGATGCCTCTTTTTTGAGGCTCTAGTGTGGTGTTCCCCTCCCCGTGTGTGTGTCTTATTGTTCTATTCTGTCAGAAAAAATAAGCTTTTGGTGTTTGTAGCTCTTGTGAAAAATACTTACAAAAATTGACACATTTGCCTTTCCAACCATACAGTAGATCACCAACTACTCCTCCAATACGTAAATAGTTATGCATTTATCCTAATTATTCCTCCTTATGTTTGTTTTCCAGAAGGCATAGAAGATGCTAAGAATGTCATAATATTTATTTGTAAACTTGCATTATCAATTCCTTGGTGAATGAGACGTACATTTATTTATCCAATTTTAAAACATTTAAGTGAATCTAGTTTTTGTTAGATCATAGCCAAAGGCTCTTTCCTTGAGATTATGTACTGTCCCTGGTGGCATGGTGGAGAACACGTTTGCTTTTATGGGTGGGGGTCTGATCCTTGATGCAATTTTGAGGCAGTTGAGGATTATAGGATTTAGGAGGCTATGATTTTTTAACTTTTATCAAGTTGATTTTGCAAAAGCTCATAATAGTTACACGTTCAGAATATTTCTCTTTACCACAAATAAGGAGGTAGCATTGATGGCCGTTCCCTTAATGATTTAGTTGCCATGGAAAGAGAGAAGCAAGAGTTTCACAGGCATACGGGATGTCAACCATTTGTGGACAACCATGAAGCTTACAGTTAGTTCATGGGTTCTTTCAGCAAACCTTACATTAGCCCATTTAGTAGAGGGTTAGGGAGATGCTTGTACTACCTAATAGAAGTTGGTTGCCTCTGGTATGAGGCCCGGTTCTTCTATGTGCTGCCACTGCATCCGTGCAACTTTTTCTATTTTTTCTGTTTAAACAGTTCGAAGAAAGTTTAATCCTTGCTCCGAGAAAACAGAAAAAGAAAGACATTTCAGGATGTAACCTTTCTCCTTGAATACAATTTTTTTTCTCATCCTTAAAAATAAATACATGACAATTTACAATCAATGCACAAATTAGATACATAATATTTTCACTCAGCCTCTTCTATGCTCATGCGCTCTCAGCAATTTCCTACATCACTGTACAAGAATGGTGTGCTGTTATATAATCTAGTATACAAATTCTATAAAGGTTCAAAAATTTAAAAAAGAAAAAAAATCTATTCTACATGCAAAATTTTATGACTACGGGACATGAAAAGAACTAGGACAGTAATGCAGCATACTCTTCTATTGCCTAACATCACTTTGATGTAAAGTGTGCACCTCAAGTCCTCGTTCCTTAATATTCTCAATTGTAGACAATATTACTTGCAACACTTCTTCTGCTTCTTCCTCATTTCTAAATTCAACATTCATCTGGAAAAGCGGCAGTGAAGTAGAATCCCATTTTGTCATTGGGGTACCTTTCCTTTGCTGGTGCTGTTTCAATAGGCTCTCCAACTTACTTCCCACAATGTTCAGCACTTTTTTTTCTCTATCCAAGTGAATCACTCTGTCTAAACCCATCACAACTTCTATTAACCATTGTGGATCAGCAGCAACCCCACGAAATTCTGAGGTACCAAGTGCCACCAAACTGGGACAAGTAACTACCAAGATAAGTCTCTTGGTAATGATCACAAAACTACCCGCTTTTTGTAGGGTTTTGCACTTGACAAAAATCTCATCCTTGAGCTGAGCATCTGAAACTTCAAGAAGCATTGATGTACCTATGGCTTCTTCCCATGAGTAGGGCCGCAAGGGAAACTCCTTGTACAGAGGTCTTGGGAAACGGACCCGGAAATGGTGTGGTCGGTGGAGGCTGCTTCGGTTTCTGATGCTCTGTGCAGTTTTTCCTGTGACTTCAAGAATGCTAGCCACAGGTCTTGCTACAAGTCCTGCCGTTCCTAGGGCAATCCCTGCAAGAATGTCAATGATCTACTGTTAAGATATCACTTGCATGGAAACACTTTTTAAGTTCATGCTTCTTATAGTGTGTATGCTACGATCACTGTTGTGGTGGCAGGGGTAAATTGGAATCCAACTGCAATTGGCTCTACCTGAAACAACTCCTGCAAGGCCGTGTTTCTCAGCTCCTCTCACAGGTGATTGAAGGAATCCAGTGAGGCCCTGGAAAGAAAAAATAATTTTTAAAAAGATGAAATTGTTCATAATAGCATATTTTCACCCCTAACTAAAGCATTTTATTAATTAACTATTTCACTCTACAAGTTACAATATATCGTTACATTTTTAATTTCTATTTTTTAGTTTTAAAAAAGTACTCTCTTCAAACAAGTCCAATTTCCTAAATTGATATTTTAAGACCAATCGTTACCATGTATCACTCAAAATCTTTAGTGCAACATTAGTTGGAGACATGCTATTCAGAATGATATATAAAAAGAAAGAGCACTCTTTCCCATTTGAGTTTTGGCATTATGAAAACTTATTAAGCATAATTATCTCATGGATCTTGTTTCTTAAACGCATGAGTATACTGAGCATTAAACATTTTTAAATTAGGAAAAAAAGGCAAAATAGCAGGAATAAGTACTGCATTAAGTGTTTCTTTCTTTCGTTTTCAAATATTTTATTTATCTTTTTCTAAACAATAACACTGAAAAAAACCAAACTCACAGGATCTCAGTAGTTTTTCCACAGTGGCACAATTTAGTTGGTTTGTCATTTTGGAGAATTCAGTCTAGCTTATGGAAACACATAATGCATGGACAAAAATAAAACTGACTAGCTTAATATAAGCATAGTACTATAACGTATATCCTACATAATATAAATTATTTTGATTTATATTTGTTTTCTTAAAAACTATCCTCTACCTTCAAATCTTTATACATGTCCATGATGGCCAGACAAGGTTTTGATACCCTCATCAATGGATAGACCGCAACGTTCAGGCTTGAAAGGGATGGGGAAGACTATAGTGAATGGAGCTTTTTCCTCTCCTATTTAGTATTACCACCTCATACATGAGGGGGGGAAGCTCTTTTCCCTCGTAAATGAGGGGGAGAAAGCTCTTTTCCCTCATAAAAAGGATGATGCACCACATTTATCTAATGCATGCATGAGTGAGGTTCTAAGCACCCTTTTCTCCTCCAAGTGTTTCCTTGAATTTCATTTCCTTAGCCAATAAGGCTGAAGAAAAAATCTTATCAGGAATAAACTGATAACAGAGTTGGAAGTGTGTTGATCTAATAACCAATCCACCAATTGATGGTCATGCATTACTCATATTTAACCTTTCCATCAAAACTTAAGGCAGGCCAAATTCTTCACCAAAATATGACGATGGTTGGCAACAAACTGATCCCAATAGAATGAGATGAAGTACCTCCAAGAATTCATGCAATACACCTTTGCTTTGTGAAGTTGATCCTTTGTGCTGTTTTTCCATTCTGGAAACCATCTGGTCGTCAAATGTAAATGCAACAATACTCTGCAACAAGAATTTCTTTAAATATTCAGCATGAAAAGTAAGATAGAACTAGTCAAATACAAAGACATCTTCATACCTTATGAGCAGATTTACTAAACTGGGTCGCAGCATTGCTTACAGCATAGACTGTGTTACTAACTAGGCTACTGGTACCTTGTGCCATGCCAGTAATCAATCCAGAAGGGCTCTGATGAAACATTAGTTAATTCACCATTTGCAAAAAGTTTTATTTCATGATCATGATTTGTCAGAAAAACTTTCAATAACAAGAAATGAAGCAAACCTGAAAAATCCCCCTGGCTGGAACTGATAGAAAATCCTTGATGCCAAGCCCCAGATTCCTTGCAAACCCCATAGGATTCCCCATTACACCAGCAGAACCAAATATCTGTGATTCAGAGAAATTGCCAGAAGGGTAAATATTTAACAGTGACAAATTTAAGAATCAAAGCTAGTGTACAGCTCTAGAAGGAAACCTGTAGTGTGAGTTTCAGAGACTCAACTTCACCCGTCAAAAGATAAGACATTGAAAATAAATCACATAAACCACTAGCTATACCAAATCATACTTCAATTACTAGCTTCTAGCTAATTTAGACCAAAGAGTAAGAGCAAGTTAACTGGATGAAGCACCAATCAATCTAAGCAAGACTAACATTGGCAAAAATGTATTACAACTAATGGATGTCTGCACAGCAAGATCCACGGAAACACCCACACAACTTTAGAGCAAGATGAAGGAAATGATTGACTTAACTACAGATATTACAAAGAAACGTAAGAAAATGATTGTAAAATGAAGTGAAAGCAAAATATTTTTTTTCCAGTAAATTTAAACCGCGACAGTGAAATAACGAAAGTAAGTTCACCTTGTATGTTTCATGGAGGAGTTGCCAAGTATAGTGCCTGATAAGGATATCTTGGAAGGATTCCCAGCTACCCATATGGTGATCGATGACTAGTTGCCTAAGATGGACAGGTGCTCCTTCGACATCAGCAAGAGCCATAAGACCTCTCTGATTACAAGTGGCATTTACAATAAACAGACAAGAGTTACTTATACACAGATAATACAAGGAAAACCAACAAAAAAAGCATTTCACTGCAATTCTCCATCTGCAGATTGGCCGGTGTGTAACCAACCAAGTCAATGGCAGTCTATATCAGTGTTTTAATATATGATTACCGATGGTTACCCTTAAAGAAAATGCACATTTGATCCACTCAGTAATTAATATTTTAAAAAGATAATCACCCAGTTGACTGCAAAAGAGTATTTATACATTCAGATTCAGTTCTTTGATTGACTTGAGTACTTTAAGGTTTATGTCATTTATAATCTGAAGACTTGATTTAAAAATTTGTAGATTTAGTCTTACTGAGTTATCAGTTTTTAAAGGCTCATCCACATTTACATAGTAACACGTAGTATTTCTCATTTCTTGGTTAATCTATCGTTCACCCCACCCCACACCTCTCCTCCCTTCTTTTCAAAAAAAATTTCTATTCCATTCTTTTAATATGCAAAGTTCACGCATAATCTTTTTTTTTTCTTTTCTTTTCTTTAAATTTTTTTGACAACTAATTGGTATCTAGGCTTTGCCCGACTAATCAACTTAAGCTGTTGGTTGCTCAAGCAGGGGATCCCCCTAGTGGCGAATGTAGGAACCGACATCAGGATTCCTTACTTTTCACCAAAAAGCCGCAAGCCATTAGCCCATCGACATGGCGGCTAAAGTTCATGCACAATCTGAAGCTATTAATTTAGGAAACGTTGCAATCAGTCTAGTTGAGTTATTAGTGAATAGGTGTAATTCCAACAATAATATTCTGAGACTGTACTATAAATGTTAAATACAAAGGAAAAAAATATCTTAGTGTGGCCATGAAAGTTTGATGACAGAATGAGTGAGCCTAATAAAGATACATCACTATGAACAAAAATTTTAAAAGTTTCCCTAATACAAGGTCAAACTTATCCAACTTTTTAATAAAAAAATTGCAAAAGGAATGTAAACACAAGAATACGAATTTCTTGGAAATTGTTTTTAGTTTTTTTTTTGGTTTAGTATTTCAATTAGTAAATTGGAAGCAAATGTGTAAATATATGTGTGCATATATACAATATGTGTGTGTGTACACCGGACAACAACATTTTATAACAAGACTTTTCCAAATGAATAACTGAAGAAATATTGGCACCAGCTTTAATGTTGAAAAGATTAAAAATGGGAAATATAAATCAACCTCAATCAAGAGAAAAGTATATAAAAACTAAAGATATAATAGAAAATAAAAAATATATCTTATAGACCAAATATGCACCAAGTGAAATTAAGACAAAAGACCCCATTCTAATTCATTCTATCTTTTAATATATTTTATTTCAAGTGCATAATCATGCATGTTCTAGCTTAATTTGAGGGACATGGATCTTCACGACAATTATTAAATCTTTTTTTTTTTATTAGAAACAATATTTTATTAATGAAAGAAAAGGATTACACAATAAAATTAGAAGGAACTATGGGCTTCCTAGACATCCATCCTATAATACATTGCCCCATCCGTTAAGCCAGTCTGACATTGAGTAGCCCATCGACAGGGGACTATGACTAATCCAAA
>JAJIYU010011496.1:0-15257 GCA_030144865.1 Tinospora cordifolia
TCCTTGTCATAACCAAGTAGCCTCTTATCCTTGCAGAGTATTATGAAGGGGCTGAAAATTCTCGGAGGACTTGTTTGGAGTGTGAGTAAAGGAGATGGAATATATCTTTGGTATGATAATTGCATAGGAAATCATCACATAAGATTTGTTGGACATTGACCCACATGTTGATGAGATTTCTTTTATTGTTAAAAAATTATTTCATGCCATTGCAAGTCTCCAAACTCATTTTCCAATTAGGAACACCATCAAGGGAATTCCCATTCCTCACCAGCGAATTGACAGGCTAGTTTGTTGGCCTAAGACTTCAAGTAGAGGTTTTTCAGTTAAATCTGCTTATATAATATGTTTATGGGTGCTAATAGTTGTAGCTATAAGGATGTGTGGGGGTGGATTTGGAAGCTCAGCTGCGCTCACAGATATATAATGCTTGTAAGGCTTCTTGTTCAAAACAAAACTCTTAATGAATGCTTTTTACGTTCAGAGACACTTGACCGTGAATGCCACTTGCCTGTTTTGTGAAAGGGTATCCAGAAACAAACTCATTTTTTAAAATGTGTGTGCTAGTTGTCTTTGGATTGCTAGATAAAGCCGAAGAGTTGACAAGTGATCTTTTTCCTCTTTTTTTGAGGATTAAAAAGATAAAATTGCTTGAGGTGTGCATTTGATTCCTTGGAAGGTAGCAATGACTATTTCAACATAAGAGCATCTTCAATGCAAAAGTAAATTGAAAGAAATGTTTATGTTACATAAGACTGGATTGACATCAAACCAAAAATTATAATTTCTATGAATAAATTTTTATAGCGCTTCTGTAAATTTGTCTGGTACCCCTCCCTTGGGAATTTATAATCTTGTTTTTGTTGATGTAGACAGCTCCTGCTTTGTAAGGCCCTAGTGGTTGTTTTCTCTTCTTATAAATTAAAAAAGAAAGGATAAATTATTTCTGTATTACATTTCAAAGCAAGCAAAGATCAAGTCAAATGTTCCAACCTGAGGTCAAAAAATTTACAGTTATGACCCAGTTTAAGCCTCTGCAACGATCCCATTACAGCCAAGTGTATGCAAACACGGAGATTTTTAATACAATCAATTGTTCTTGGCCATTTTCAAACAGAGACTTGAAATCAAGTTTAGTCCAAGTACTGAAAAAGAAACACCTTTACTAGACCTTACAAATATATATATACGATGCCCATGGTAGAATTTCATTTTCGAAAGCTGCGGAAAATGGTAACTTTAAGCTCATTGCGATCTCTTCTGATCATCTCAAAGGCACAAACATCACCTTCTTTCACATGATTATCTAACACAAATTCCCTCCAACCTTTGCCAAGCATAACCTGATTTTCTGCATTGAATAAACATTCAACATGCCAAGTTTTACCTCCTGGAAGCTGAAGCATCATAGTACTCCACAGATCTTCACTCAGATGTGTCCTGGAAAACTCTAACTGCATGTTCTGCTAGCAGAAAAAAAAAGAAAAAAAAGAACAAAAACATAATAAAGAACGAAGAAGCGAAAAGCAACTTCACATTTAGTAAAATGGTGAGAATGAATTCAGAATGTTAATTATACATAGGAAAAGGTTTGGCATTAAAAATTGAAATGTCACCATGCAAAAGGGCTCGTTCACATTGGAGAATCGCATTACTACTTTGCAACAAGAATTTCCTGATGTAAATGCATTGGCGGCCATAACATCTCTTTCTCTTTTTATAATTTCTGAAGGAATTCTATCTGCATATTCAGTAGAATCGAAAAATAATTAGTACATGAAATCTCAATAATATTGGAAAAAAAAAAAGAATTGGCAATAATATTGCATGAAGCTTACCAAATTGAATCTTCTGATTCACTTTATTGATTGGAGACATTTCGCTTAGAAATCCTTCATTGGAATAATCAAATTCAACTTGTTCCATCTTGGGCAATCCATAGTTGCTTTGATTGAAGTTAGAAGAAGAAAATGAATGAACCAAGTTCTTCTCACTGTTTTTACTACATGATGCAAAGTTAGGAGAGGCGAAAATGGAATGCTTATTGTTTGGGTGATGAAACAGAAATGAGTTCACATCAGCACCCCTTGCAAACGTAAATTCTCTAGCAACCTTTAGCTCATTAGCTAGATAAGGTTCCTTCCAATAAGCTAATTGTGAAGTATGAGACCTGTTCTCACTGGTCCTTTTTGGTATAGACATAGCAGCATGAATTGTTGGTTCAACTTTGGGAAAAGCATGGTTAAGGGTGTATATTTCAATTTCTTTCTTCAGGTTAAGATGCTGAAATAGTTCATTTCCTTCTTGCTTCAATATATCAGTTTCACCTGCAGTAGTCAATGCTCTTGTCACCCCTGTAAAATGAACAGATGGCGTCAAATCTTCAGAACCTCTCAATTTCTTGGATGGATGATCAATGTCACCACTAGCACTCCTACAACAATTACTATCAGACACATACGATTCAGAATATTTCCCCGAAATTAAGCGCAATTCTTCTGTGTCTTCATGTTTGAGTCTACTTCTTTTATTTTCATCAACTACTTTACTTGCCTTTCCAGCATCTTTAACTTGCACCTTTTTCCTTTTAGAGAGATCAATGCATTCAGAAGTTATGCTATTTGAGCAAAGAACAGACCTGTTTCGCAGTTCATAAAATCTTGGGCCAACACCTACAATTTCTTTGGCTCGATTTGCTGCAATTCTAGGGGAGTAGCGGCATTGATAAGATTGTGGCCCACATATTGTGCCATTGCTTGCAATCACCTTATTTCTTGGATTAATTTTTTTGGGAATGGGAGATACACCCAACATTTCAACAGATTGACTTTCTTCACTGTTGGATTTCTTTCCACAGTTTTGTTCCTCCAAAATATTGTTTTCAGATGGATCATCAGACACATATACAACTTCTTCATTTTCTTTTCTCTTTGTAAGACTTTGTTTGCTCTTGTCAACTAATTCCCTTACCTGTTCCATTTCTTCTACTCGCTCCTTTTTCAGTTGAGGGAGTTTAAACTTAACACCATTTGCATAAACGACATAATCATCTTGGAGTTCACAGAGTCTTGAACTAAAATCCACTTTTCCCTTAGATCTATTTGCCACAAGCCTGAGAGAGTGCCGGTTATTATCACATTGATTTTGCAGGAAATCCAGTTTATTTCTCCCTTCTCCTCCATGTTCTTCAATCATGTTTTTCTGAGCAGCTTTCTTATGGCATGGGAAAACATCCAAAATTTCAACAGAGTCGTCCTCTTCATTATCTTCTGCGCCAGATCTTTTATACCTGTGAAGTTCCTTCAAACCATTGGAACCAAAATCTCCAATTCCTTTCTGATTTTTCTGAGCAATTATGTTTTTCTGGGCAACTTTCTTATGGCATGGGAAAGCATCCAATATTTCAACAGAGTAATCCTCTTCATTATCTTCCGTGACAGATCTTTTATCACGGCAAAGTTCCTTCAAACCATTGGAACCAAAATCTATACTTTCTCTCTGATTTTCTCCACTTCTTTTGCTCCCACAATCTAGTTTCCTTGCATTTCCTCTTCGTTGAGATGACTCCTTTCCCCTTCCCTTTTTGGCAAATTCACCCATCACTTTACTTTTTTGAGCTTTTCGTTCAGGTTCCAAGGATTCAGTAGCAAGATTCCGGTATCTTCTGCCCTTGTTAGCAACTACGGCAACCACCTTATTTTTTGGTGTAATTTTTTTAGGTCCCGAGGATCTTGTAGCAAGTTTAGTTTTCTTTAAATCAGAAAAACCAGATGGATAGACAATCTCAGTAGCACTCATGTCAAATATGAGAACATAGAAATGTGAATTCCCCTCATACTTGAAAATCAAAAGATGGCCAACACACACAGAATAATATTTGAAGAACTCATGTAAACCTTTCTGAAACCAAATTTCATCTTTTTCTTTAACTAACTTCACATTCCACGTTTGGCCAGTTGGAACAGTCAGTACAGCAACATCAGATATTTCGTCCAGAAACTTCCGTGTGAATGCCCGTGGTATTCTCTGAGATAGCAATTCAGTTCATCAAGCAAAACAAAATGGGTCAGAATCGAGTTCATGTTTTCAATATTTCAATAGGTTTTTCATTGTAATTAAATCTAAAACTACCTCTACACCTCATTAATATAAAATAGGATTTCGAGAAAGTTCATTAGTCTCTATATTCATAGAATCAAAACCCTTAAAACCGTATTTCCATTAGCAGATCAATCGAGCGAAGAACAGAGACGAGAGATACAGATCTAAAAGAAAAAGCAATTCTATTAAAAAAAGAAACAAGTATAATCAGTGTACCAGACGACCATCGTCGAGGATAGAAGAAAGGATGATCTTAAAAAAGTGGGGAGCCTTTTCCATCGTCGAACTAGAACGTTTGTCGGGCACCGCAGGTAGTCGGTCCATGCTGTGACTCCGACGAAGAAAACAACTGAAAAATTCAAGCAGAAACAAAGGAAGAATATCACTTGCTCGAGTACTTCGAATTAATGAAGAAGACGAAGAAATGGTGGTAGGTGGCCGGTGCAGGGTTGAATGTTCCAACTCTGTGATTCCCGAAAAATATCTCTGTGATTTTCTGGAGAAAAATTAGTGTCAGGATACGATCTTCAAATCTTTAAGCAGTTACGTAACTTGTTCATACTCCTCGTTTTATTCGTTAATTAATGCCACCTTCTGGGGAAGAAGACTAACCTCAATACCTCATGTTATAACATTTGAATCTTTACTATAGTAATATAACTTCTTTCACACTCTTCTTTATATTCCTTAATTAATGTCAACCACTAAATCCATAACTGATTAAATGAAATGTGTATATTTATTTTTATAATAGTTACTTAGGGGTAATAATTTGAGAATATTGTGTTTAAGTTTCTATGCAAATATGTCATTTTGAGAATATTAATTTTTTATATATTATAAACTCAAATATAAATTATATATTAATTTTGTTATAATATAGAAGCTTAAAACTAATACTCTAAATTAATAGACAATTGTTACATAGCACATTTAATACGTTATTTAAATATGTCATATTTGAGTCGTGTTTAACCTATTGATAATATATTTAATTTATTATAACTAAATTTTAACATTATTTTTATAAAAAAAATTATTTATAAAAATATAAAATATAAGTAATTTATTAAAAATAAATTAAATTAAGAAATTGTTAAATTTTTTTTTTGTATTATCAACATAATAATAAATACCTTATATTTAAACTAATATATTTATAATTTGTCTATTAGTATGTCAGTAATCATATTAAATAAATTATTTTTAGATTTAACCAGTTAACTTTTTTATAATTTAAAATTTATCAAGTGTAATATGTTTTGATCTGGACCTGTTTATACTGCACTCAAAGTTATTAACTTCTAATGCTTACATTAAATTATTATATGGTGACATAAGTTGTCACCTTTAGTAGCTGTAACATGAATGTTTGGTGCTATCTCCAACATAGGCAGAAGACGATTCTTACATCCAAGGCGGAGACAAGATTTTGGAATACACTAGCCATGCTCACACATCCTTCCTATCCTTCAGACTGGGTTTTAAAATCTCCTGGTTTTGCCTGGATGTTGTTGTTTCTCTGGTAAGCTTGATGGCAGTTTGGCTTTTTTGGCATTTCCAAATTTGATGTCTGCATGATAATTAGAATGTGATTTATTTTAACTGTTGGGTGTGGCGTGGAGCACAGGGATTAAACTTGTCATATCTTCCTTGTCTGTTCTGTTTTTGGAGAGTTGGAGATTGGAGCCACCTTGAATCTCAGGACAATCCCAACCTTGAGGCAGCTCAGCTTTTGCTTCTTCTCATGATAACAGGATTGCTTTTCTTTTTAAGAAGGATAGTACTATCGTAGTCCTTCCAGTCCAGATGTTCTTCTTACAAGCCTTGCGTGTAAGTATGATCTGCCAGGTTCTGGGATGTGTTTATCTCCGTTCTGCGCTATTATTCAATGATCTTTCTTTCTCCAGTTAAAAATAAAAAAGGGTTTATAAATGTCAACCAGTAACACTCACAAATTAAATGTGTATATTTATTTAATAATTTTAAATAGTATAATAATATAAAGAAATACAAATAAAACTATCAGTTTAATATTTTCTATCATTTTATGTTATTAATTGAAGAAAATATGACAGATATTGAATAAATTTTTTCCTTGTCTTTTTGGGTGTTATGTTGTACGTCTTCTACTGTACTGTGTGTCCTAGTGCTTATATTCCCATCCCTCACTTTATTTTGTTTTAGCAAGTTTGTCGACGTTTCACGTGGAACAGATTGGTTGGAGATATTCACATGCCTCTAGATCTACTGATCGCTTGCTTAATTACTTGGGTGATCAAGCTGGGTGGTAGTACGTAGTAACCAATACCAGATAGGCTATGGGAGCTAGTGCAATTACTATTTCAACAACCCGGGCTACTGATGATACCATCTGTATAGTAGTGTTATTCGCTTTCAAGGTTTCAGTGTTGCTTGAAAGATCACCCAGTGTGTACCTTTAAATGCCACACTGCCACACCTTTTTTTATATATAAAGTGATGAATGTAACGACCACAATTATTTAAATTTTAAAGATTATCGAGTTCATTATATGTATAAGTGAGTAATATTCGACAAAATATCTTCAAAATATATTTTGTTAATGTTACCTTTCAACGATTATTAATTCTTTTATTAATTACATGCTAAGCTATCACTTAGACACGTTATTGTATTTCATATTTTCTTCAAAGACTTTGAAAATGAATTAAATACAATACATGAACTTGTTAATAATCTATTTACATAGTTAAACTTATAATAGCTCTAACTTTTAAGTCTAATAATTTTTAATATATTAAAATAAAATTTATTTAAAAGGTCTTATACTGAGCTTTATCATAAATATATATATATATATATATTTATTTTATATATCATTCATTTTTCTATTTATTACGTCTTAAGGGTACGGATCACCGTATTAAGTTTATGGATCACGGTACCCGCAACAACAGATGTTAATAACCTATCTACTTATGGCCAAGAGATGCATATATATATATAGCTATAACTTTTTTGGTGTCTTGACATCAAAAGAAAAGAAATAAAAGGTTATCGTTAAAAATTACTTCATCTCAAAGATGTAACAATACTTTTAGATGAAGTAAATTTTAACAATAACCCTTTATTTCTTTCCTTTTGATGCCAAGACATCAGCAATACAATTTTTTGATGAAGTAATTTTTAACGATAACCCTTTATTTCTTTCCTTTTGATGTCAAGACACCAAAAAAGTTATAGCAATACAACTTTTAGATCAAGTAATTTTTAATGATAACTTTTTACTTCTTTCCTTTTGATGCCAAGACACCAAAAAAGTTATGAGTTTAACTGTTTAACATTTTTTTGTTGAGCTTTCCTGAGCTCTTCATGATGGATAAGTTGTGATAATCACATTCAAACTTGAGGAAATCAAGGGTTTACAAATGGCAAAATAAAGAAGTGCAAATTGATCAATTTATTGGTGTTAGAGATATACCTTCTTAACTTTTGAGAACAAAAACATTAAATACAATCTCGTTTTTACTTCTTTCAATAGGATCCAACTCCATTACACAAAGATCTCCAACTTGTACATCATTGCACAATAGAAACCGCGTTACACCCTTCCCTAAGGTCACGCGGACACGGGGACCGGTAGTCCTGTAACTCAGGTTCACCGTATACTCCTTTCCGAGATATCTCAGCGTCACGGTGCTTTTGATGTAACAAAGCTCGTTGGCTTTTGCAAATTTTATCGGAATATGCTGCACATGAAATTAATCACTAGTAATTAGTGCTTCCAAGTACTCGCAAAACCACATGAGACATTGCTATTGACAATTACTTGAAAAATTACTTTAGCACGTGAGAGCAAGAGAAAAAAAAGATATACGAATCGGAAAAAGCAAAAACTCGCCCATCAGATCATTAGGTGGGAGTCTCTTTCGAAATTGACAACATTACTATCTTAAAAAAAAAAAGGAAGAAAGAAAGAAAAAAGAAAAAAAAAAGATAATTTTCCTGAGAAGTTGCTTGCAAATCTTTGTAACGTCAACACTTAGAGAGAGTGCAAGAACTTACGAACTGGCGTTTTCCACGGAGATGCTCAGCGAAAATCCTAGTGAAAAAATGAGGATGGGGCGACGTGTAAGCCTCAGCTGCCTGAAATGGGTCTTGTCCTAAAAATTGTAAATGATCAAATTAAAAGTGAGCACGATATTATATATGTATGTTTCTTCATCCTCACATACATAATTCAAGTGTTTCTTTACTCTTGAAAATTGAACTTACTCTTGAGAATGGGTTTCACGTCATGACTCTTAAACTCGTTCTTTACGATCTTGTTCCTAGTTGGTGCCTTCACAGAACAAGGGTTATAACCTTTCTCGCAAGCATTTGTTCCGAACAGCAGAACATTGAAAACCATGTGCCCCTTGTGTTCAAAAACCACGAAGTCTCCCAGACTCAAGTCATGATCTCTCACAAAACCATCCCACCCTTTCTCGAAACACAGGCCACCCTCCGTCTCCCTATTTACCTTAACTTTCCAAGACTTACCCATTCGAGTATTGAGTATAGCGTGCCTGTAATTAGTTCCTCCACCTAAGTTCCTCTTCGTGTAAGCCTTCGGGATATACTACACACATCACGGGTATAAACATCATCACCCAGAAAGAAACATATATAAATAATATAAACCAAAAAAAGAAGAAATTGAAAGAGACCTACCAGCTTCCGCTTGAACCCAGACATCAGAACCTTAAAAAAGTGGGTGTTGTTGCCATTACAGTTTCCACTGCGAGAAACCAGAGTTTTTGATCTAGCCATATCTGTTGTCTGATATTGGGTTGATGAGACTTTGATGGTTTATACAAAGAGAAAGGGAAGGGAAGCAGTGACTTTAATAATAAGAGAGGGGTTTGGTGATTGGCGATGGTGGTGGTGGTGGTGGGGTTGGTTCTTGTCAGTCGTGAAAGGCTTTTTAAGAGGTTCGTACTTCGTAGGAATCACAGAGAGAGAGAGAGAGAGAGAGAGAGAAAGAGAGAGAGAGAGAGCGAGAAGCACTTCCCCTGGCGTTTTCAAAAGAGGATGAGTTAATGAAAAGAATAAAAAGTGTGGCCGTAGACAACCTACGATTACGGAGAAAATGCCGACCATACGATACGCCGCGCCAGGAGTCCTTTTTGCTCAGCTGACGTGATGTTCTTTAAAAAAAATAATATTACATTTTAATAATAATGTTTAATGTTTATATTATGTATTGTATATTTTTAATGTCTAATGTCATGTAAAGCATGCTTTAAAAATTATATTTCATATTTAAAAGGAAGATGTCTAATGATGACACTTTTTATAAATGAAAGCAAAATCTTACTTTAAATTTTATTTATTTCCTTTAATTCAAAAATTCGTTACAAATTTAAGAAAAGCAAGTAAAATTAAAACATAAAATATAAGAGGGCAAATTGAAACGTACTTAAAAACCTTAAAATGTGAGGAGATAGGAAAAAATATTACAGGTAATTATTTATATAATTATTATTTTAGTCTTATTAACAAATAGAATTATTTTTACAAACAAATATAATTTAAACTTTTAAGTTAATTTAACTTAAAAAAACTTGCAAAACATTTATACAGATAGTAATATATATTCATCTTTATATTTTTATTAATTATATTACATTACATTTATTTACACTAATATTTATGTATGTGTATTGCACGTAATTTTTACCAAAAATAATTAAAATAAAATATTTTTAAAACAAAATTATGTACGTGTTAATATAATTAAATTATTATAAATATTAATAAATTTAATTAAAACTCGAAATATGAAGTTAAAAGATAAATTTAATAACTTAAATCATAAGGTGGAGAAAAAAATTAAAAATTAATTATTTAATAACTTAAATCATAAGGTGGAGAATAAGATTAGTGTTTTAACTCCATTAATAACAAAATTATTTTATCTAATTATGCAGAAGCACATAGTAGTTGCTTTGGGGTATAGGAAAAATCACTTCCAACATGCTTAATTTTCCTTCTAAGCAGAATTGATAACAATTGTCAAGAAAATAAGATGTGGTTCAAAAATATATTTGGATGTGGCTATGTTACTACTATTATTACTTTTATATAAGTTTTAACTAATTTTTATTTCATTATGATTACATAAATTTCTAATATATGAAAACAAATTAAACTAATAAAAATAATTTTTTAAAAAGAGATTAATAAAAAATTTAAGATAAAAATACCTTTGAAAAATGAACTTGTTGAAAGGTCAATTTTACATTGCAAAAGTAAATATAGGCTTCTGTACTCTTTTATGAAGACGAGTACTTTTGAAACATTTTATATAAATTAAATTTAATATATTTAGCACGCGTGATGTTAAAAATACTTTTTTGTGTAGTACTAGACTGTAAATATATCTTTTCTAACATCAGAAGCTTTAATTTTTTTTAAAAAAGACAAATGCTTTCTGACATTAACTAATGAAATTGCCTAAGTATCTATTACATATTTTCAGGCTTATAGTATGTGATTTTTACAATATCTTAAAAAAAGTATTTGTTAAACAGAAATCTATTGGTAATATAACGCACAATAAGAGATTTTTTTTTTTTGTGTATTTTTAACCACTAAAATATTTAGGGTTTTTATTTTGATTTTTTAAGATTTGGAGTTATTTTTGAAAAAACAAAAATTATTGTTGGTAAAGTCGTCAAATAGGAAAAGAAAAGTGAGACAAGAAGTCAGCAGACTAAAAATATCGTACCTCCCATACACAGCCAGGGGTTGACAGCGTTGTCGTGTTAGGTAAACAAAATTACGACTTGGTTTCCGATTTGACTTCAGATGATAGGGATTAATAATTGCGTAAAATTGTTGTTGAAAAGCTGTTGTGATTTTGATGAAGCTCCAGAAAGAGTTGTTAATTCAATCCGCGCGTTGTCAAACTCATCTGATCTCTTCAACTTATGCTTCAATTCTCCATGGAGTCAAAGCATTGAAGTCCCTTCAACAAGTTCATGCCCAGATAATCACATCTGGGAATGCCCAAAACATCTTTCTCTCCAATAGATTGATGAACTCTTACGCTTCTTTCAATCTTTTACAAGTTGCAGAGCAGATTTTCCGGAAAATTCCATTGAAAAATGTCGTTTCTTGGACCGTCTTGATATCTGGGTTTACTAAACGTGGCCTTTACTCAAAAGCTTTTGAGGTCTTTTCCGAGATGAAGAGAAATGGAATTTTGCCCAATTCCGTTACCGTAACGGCCGTCCTACCCGCTATTGCTAACTTGGGTTTGATTGAAATTGGGAGACTATTACATTGCTTCTTGATTCGCAATTGTTTGGAAATTAATGTTTTTGTGGAAACAGCTTTGGTGGGTATGTACGCTAAATTTGGTAAAATCGGTGTTGCAAGGAAACTGTTTGACGAAATGCCCGAGAGAAGTGTTGTTTCGTGGAATGCTATTATTTCAGGTTACTCGGAAAATAGATTAGGAGAAGAAGCTATTCGGCTTTTCAAGATGATGCAGAGAAATGGGTTCGTGGCAGATTCTATTACCATCATGGGTTTGTTAGAAGCATGTTCTGACATAGCTTGTCAAAGGGTAGGAGGAGTTGTTCATGGTTTTACATTAAGCAGTGGATACGATGAGAACGACATACTAGTGAAGACTGCTTTGATGGATATGTATGTGAAACAAGGGTGTGTCAATGATGCTTACCAGATATTTAGCGAGGAACTTCCAATTAAGGATGTGGTCTCATGGACATTGATGCTATCTAGTTTTTCAGATGTTGGATATGGGAACCAAGCCATGAAAATTTTAGATGAGATGTTGATAAGGATCAGTAATGTTTTGCTGGACTCGGCTGCTTTAATGAGCATGTTCTCATGCTGTAGTCGATCTGGAGCTTTACAACAAGGAAAGCGAGTTCATGCATTGACTATTAAAACAGGTTTTGGCAATGACACATTTGTTGGATCTGCCATTATAGACATGTATTCAAACTGTGGCAATTTAGAGAGTGCAAAAAGATACTTTGAGGGCATGAATGAAAAAGATGTTGTTTGTTGGAACGCCATGATTGCAGGTTATGGGATGAGCGGCCATGGCGATGATGCAATAGCCCTTTTCTTTCAAATGGAAGGATCAAGGGTAGAGCCAGATGAGGCAACTTTGGTGTGTATACTGTGTGCTTGTAGTCATGCTGGGATGGTTAATCAGGGCATCTACATATTTTATCTAATTGTCAATAAATTACAAACTGTGCCTAATCTGCAACATTATGCTTGCCTTGTGGATCTGCTTGGTCGTGCCGGCCGGTTAGATGATGCTTTTACTCTAATCAATAACATGCCTTTGGAACCAGATGCCGGGGTTTATGGTGCCATGCTTGGCGCTTGCAGGATCCATAGGAATATTGACTTGGGATCTGTGATTTCCCAGAAACTTTTCGAGCTCAATCCAAATGATGCTGGGTACTATGTTTTGCTATCTAACATGTATGCCTCTGTTGGGAACTGGGATGGTGTAAAATTGACAAGAATATCATTGAAATCAAAGGGCTTGAAAAAGATTCCAGGCTTGAGTACAATTGAGTTAGGAAGAGAGGTCTATACATTCATGGCTGGAGACAAGTGTCATCCACAATATACGATTGTTAATGACATTTTGAGGAGTTTAATTAAAAAGATTGAAACGGCAGGCTATGTGCCTGACATTAGGTTTGTTTTTCAGGATGTTCCTGATGAAACAAAGAGAGAGATCCTACTTCAGCACAGTGAGAAACTTGCAATTGCTTTTGGGATAATGATGACAGAACCAGGAACACCCATCCGAATTGTTAAGAATCTCCGTATGTGTGATGACTGCCATAATGCTAGCAAGTTTATTTCCAAGTCAGTTGGGAGAGAAATTGTCATAAAAGACACCAACCGTTTTCACATTTTCAAAGATGGAATTTGCTCTTGCAAGGACTATTGGTAACTGTTGAGATTTAATCAAAAGCCTCAAGCATGAAAGATGCATTTAAAGAACAATGGCATATAGATTTCTTTCTCCACACATTTGGAGGCGACAAAAGGATAAAACAAAAAACAAAACATTTACTAAACAGAATGCTGTTTACAGCATAAAACTTCACAATGACAGAAAGAGCCTTTCAGAAATTAAAAAGAGAGACAGAGAGAGAGAGAGACAGAGAGAGAGAGAGAGAGACGTTTTGTACACTAGTCTGATGGGATCTTTTCAAGCTTGCTCATAAGAGATAAAACTAACTAGCTGGACCCTAATCGGAAGAAATGGACCGATAATTCAAATTTACGGATGAGCTCAAATGCACAGATATCTCCTCCTTTGAGCTTGTTGTCGCGGGCAAAGGCTGCCCACCCTCCACTAAATGTATATTTTTCTCTAGTAGGAATGAAAGTCACATTCCAATACTCTCCTTTGGAAATTGACACGACAATTTGTCTTTTATATCCGGGTAAGTGTTCTTTAGCGAAATCACCTGGAATGCTCTGTTGATCGATATTTGTTAGAAAATGACCAATATTCATCGTACAAACTACAAAACAAGCTTCTTATCGTTTTAGAGTTGTGCCAAGCTCAATAGCAAATTTTCATGCAGCATTGCCTCATATAAATGTTCTCATGTAGAAGATTAATAAGCTGGCATAAGAAACTCACCTGAAAGCAATGGTCTCTACCATATTGTTTTATAGTCAATAGAAAATAAGGATGACTAGAGGTGAAAGACATGGCAGCTTTCCACACTTTTGCCTGACGTTCATCTGCTTTAAGTTGCCTTCCTAATGCTCTGAGACGTAGTTCTGAAAGTTCCTTCAGTTAGAAGTTCTGAAGCAGTAAATCATATCATTTGTAACTCCAAATTATGGGACTTCGTTTTTGTTTTCCTAGTTATGTGCTTTCATATATTAATCAAAGAATCAAAGAGCCAAAGAGTTATGGTATGTATATTTGTAATTATCATATTTTTTTCTGAGCAGTTTTCTGCCTAGATGGATCAACTTGCAAGTGAATGCAAATATTGAGGTGGAAGGATCGGCACAAGCTTCCATTATTGAATGCTTGTTTCATTAGTTCTATTTATGTTTCCTCAATATTACATTCCATCCGTTCATCCTCTTCATTGTAATTTATCTCACCATGATCAGGCATAGAAGTGTAAAAAATTGGATTCATACTTAACTTATTTCAACTATTGATCATTAAAAATCAAAATGTAAGTAGACAAGCACGCGAATTGTTACCTAGGCCCTTCTCGTGCAATTCCAAAGTTCGTCTATCCTGTTTATTGCGGGAAGAAGTAGCATCTTTCGTCTGAGTTTTGGCTCGTTCCTTCAAATGGAACAAAGCATCTCTCTCACATCCAGTCTTATCAAATATTTTCACAGTGAAATGCATGTTCCCATCGTATCTGAAAACTAGAAATTCATGGTCCCCCAACGAATGATCTCGTACAAAATCTTTCCAGCCATCTTGGATGTATGTGCCATCATCTGCTTCACATAAATTGATTTTCCACCGATCACCACTAGGGCCCTCCAAAACAGCTTTTACACAATCTCCTTCCATAATTATATGCTTCATAAAGTCTGGTGGGATTCGCTATAGAGAAACCAAAAGAAGAAATAGAACAAAGAATTATTTATCAGCATTGTTTTGTTTTTTCTTTCTCATATGCATTTGGGCTGTTCTTAAGTTATCATGCTCTTATGTAAGTGATGGCGTGAAAGTAGAAGAGTGTATAAACACGTTCTGTAACTGTTGGAGCCTAAAAAATACACGGCATGAGATCATAGCAAATGAGAAGAGAGTACCAAATGCTCAGTGCTGAGGCTTGGATGCATGATCTTGTAGAAGTACCGAAACGTCTTCTCCCCGCAAATAGTCCTTTCCTTCTCATCCATTCTCAGCGTTTTTGGATTGAAGAAGAAGAAGAAGAAGAAGAAGAAGAAGAAGAAGGAGCAGAACATGAGTAGTTGATGGTATCACTTAAATAGCTATTACTGCGGTCAGTGATTTGATCGCTGAAGTTGAGTGAACTAGTCCGGGTAGAACGAGGGTATTTGGGTAAATCCGATACGCAGAGATTTGGGAAGGAATGTCTTACACCTGGCCTGCCGATATTGGAGTTCC
>JAJIYU010011497.1:0-15240 GCA_030144865.1 Tinospora cordifolia
CCTACTTTATTTGCTCCATTCAAATGCATCAAACGCTTTATTATGAAAGAAAAAACTGTTTCGACCCTTGTGGGGGTGAAACTTGAGGCACTAGTATTTTCATTAGTAGTCAACAACATTTGTTGTTTAATTGAAGAAATGCTTGATGAATCAAATACGAACCTTTTTGTGACAATTTTCTCCTGTTTAATCATTTCATAATTACCTAGAGATCCTACTAAGTATTCTTTCATTGGAAAAAGTGATGCCAAGTCGAAGCAAGGTTTTATAATAGTAGAATTCGTAGCAGTTGTGCTCCAGACCTTGAGAAATGTTGATATTGAAGATGCATCAGCAACCTTGTGTGAAATGCTTATACCAATAGCCATTCCTCCGCAATCAAATGCATTTACTTGGATTGCTAGGAGTGGAGTGTTGCAGGTCACTTGGGTACCAAATAAATAAGCCAAGAATTGATCGAGAGCAGTACAATCTTGGTTTCTATTGGTAATTACATCTAATAGGTTACTATTTATCACTCTAGCTTCCCAGAATTCGACTCCAGCATCGTTGCAATCGATTTCAGAGCCATTCTCTTTGATCCTCCCAGCTAGAGGATAAAGGCTAGTTAGGCACTTGGATAAAGATTCTTTTAGGTGATTACTGTTCTGCTCCCTTCTGTAGCATTCAGTGTTACCATCATTACTTGTATAGAAGAGAACGACGCTAATAAAAAGTGGTGGACTAAGTTGATCAAGGTAAGAGAGCTTGAAGGATGCAAGATGCGGTGGTGTTGGAGAGGATGGTTTGATTGTTTCTTTGGAGATTACTTGCACCTTCATCTTTGTCGTCATCATCCCCAATAACCAACTGAGAAGGCAGTTGATGAAGAAATTCTCAGTTGATGCATCATGAGGGTTCACATGCAGCTATATATATATGTGCAAGATACTTTTTGTTCGACCAATAAGAAAACAGCGCAACTTGCCGGTTACCAAGCTGCTGGTGAGAAGATAATGTTCTTGGAAAAAATTCAGTATTCATGCTTGGTTAGCAAGTTGCTGGTGAGAAGATAGTTGTTTGACAAATAAGACAACAACGCAACTTGCTGGTGAGAAGATAATGTTCTTGGAAAAAAATTCATTATTCATGCTTGGTTAGCAAAAATGGAGAAAAAAAGTTTTGTAAAATTTTTTGAGCCTATATATATACAGCAAATACTCGATTAACTTTATTTGTATCATATTCTATCAAATTCAATTTAATTTTTGAAGTCAACCTTAAAAAATAACTTATTCATATCCTATGCATTAAACAAATCCTTAAATATTTAAGAACAAGTTTATTGATGTATTTAACCTTAGATTTTTTTTCTTTTTTTTTTTTTTTTTGCATAAACATTGATGTATGCGAGTGTTTAAACAAAAAAGTTCTTAAAATATTATATAAAAAATCTTTTTAGTTTATAAAAAGTAATAATGTTACAAAATCTTAGAGTGCCTATTTGTATTCTATTTATATCTTATTTGCACCCCAATTAACTTTTTTTTAATTTTAAAATGCACCAACTTTATATTTTTAATTTTCTCTTCTCCTCCGTTTCCTTTTTATGCATATTAAGAAAGATAAATATTTAGAGTGGGATATTTTAGAAATTTTCCAAAAAAAAATGTTAATTAGAATAGAAGTACACACTAGAGGAGAATAATTAGTCGTAGTCAGTTTTTATTTTATAAAAATGAATTGATTTTGAAACTTAATTTGAATAATATTGGCGTAAATTAATTGTGAAGAAGACACTAATTCATTATTATTAGTACTAAATAATTTGGGAGACCTTTTTTGACCCATAAAAGTGGGCATGTTTAATTTGCTTCACTGGTGAAAAAAAAATTTGCTTTACAGTACCTTTTTATTTATATATTTATTGAACCCAAATATCTGTCGTTTTAATTGAGACGTTTAACTTGCATTTGTCTTCCTATTTCACCAAGCCACTGTATTCCCATTAATGTTAATTAATAAGCAAATAATAATTTTATTTATTTAAATTTATTTTTGTTAGGATCTCTTCTCTAAGTCAAGGGCGGCCCAACCAGCATAGTGGTCTGTCGAACTCACTCACCATGTCGAGTTTGTCCAACCATTGTTAAACCCTTTTCAATCTCTTACAACAGACAATATCAGCATAATCAGAACACTTAAAAACGAAAGTAAGCAATACACGAAGCAAGAGCATTTTATTATGCATTAGCCTTGTCCAAAATAAATAAATGGCCACTTATACACAAACAAAGAGTGACCAACCTCTAAATCAAAAGACCAAAAAAAAGGGGACTCGAGTCGTCAGGGAGTCAGCGATCACCACGCATTTCCCTTTATCAGTCGCTAAAGAACTTGAAATAGTAATAGAGTAATGAGCCTAAAATCTATATAGCTCAGTAAGTAAAAATATCAGCATGTCAATCATAACCAATACTCCAAAACAATGCATGTATGTATGAGTAGTAAAAATGATATGACAATCGAAAGCATGGCATAATATGAAAGCAGTTATAAATAGTACAATAGTTTCAGAAAACGTGTCAACTCATATTTGAAACTTGTCGCGTCACATATGAAGCGGCATTTTCCTAACACTATTATTATTATTTTGTGATATTGTCCTATAACTATACTATTTGTCACTAACTACTCATCTAATGGTCATGATTATTATTTTTTTATGATTGAGATATACATTAACTAATCATCTATTGATTTGGTGTGAAGTGGGGTCATCCAATTTGACTAAGATGCACATGTGTAGGCAATGTGAGTGTTTGGTTTTGATGATTATTCATTTTCTCATTTTTCCTTTCTTCCTACATAGCACATGTTGCACAAGTCCATTTTCATTTAATTTATTACACCAATAAAAATAATTTCACAAACGATCACTAGATTTATGGGTTGTAACAAATTGGTCATAAAACTCTAATTTGTATCGAAAAATAACCCAATATATGCATATATTGGGTTATTTGTAATACTAATTCAGTTAAAAGTCGATTTATAATACTAATTTATAGAAATGCAAGTTTGAACATAAAAAATTATGCAATTGATTTTGTAGAATAAATTATTATTAGAATATCATTATTGTTGCATATAATTAGAAAAATAAATAAATAAATAAATATGTTTTTGGGAGAAAAATTAGAAATTTGACTTGCTGGAAAATAAAATATAATAATTATAAAATAGTAAATTTTTTATTAAAAATATATCAATACACATTGAAAAGGGTTCTATGTTTGAGTAATGGTCATTAAATTTAATTATCATGTAATATATGCATGGTAATTTAAATTAAATTTTTAGAAGTAAAAAAATTAATCATGTTCAATAAATATCAGTTATAATAATTTTTATGATGAAAAAATATTATTGGTTGAGTTCACAGTGGAAAGTACAGTACAATGCACAAATAGTGCACTAAAAAAGTGTCAGAGCGCTACTAAATAAAAGAATAGATTAAATTATAAAAACTAGAAAAATTGAAGGTTTACAATATTAAAGTTACAATAAATTTCTAAGAAAATTATTTTTACATGATTTAGGTCAACATCTCAAGTAATTGCAAACGCAGTGCAAATCTTAAGATCACTAGATATTAAAACAGGTTGATATAATTTTTGAATTTTAAATTATTATTTTAACTTAATAAAGTATGCATGTATGCGTGATAGCTAGGTTTATGATGTAAATGACTACTATTGTATGATTTAGTGATTTGTTTGATGAAATGATTGATATTATGTATAGTATCTATATTAAGCAAAGTAATAGTTGATGAAATCGACATTGATAATGCATATTTATATTATTTGAATTGTATACTTTTATTTTGCTATGTTATGATTATGATATTTCATTAAAGAAAGATTAATAAAAATTTTACCTACGTACCGACCTTATGACAACCAAGGGGTGTCATCGTGAGTGTTCCAATTTAGACGTGACTTCAATGAGTTACTTGATTGACTTTTCTATGAAATGATTTTGAGATGGAAATGAGAGTCTAGAATAGACCTCTCTTCCCTAATTAATGAGATGGGCTTGAGCATCCAGAATAGACCTCACTCCCAGATGTGAAACACTGAGGAGAAGTCCTTTCGATTTTAATGTCAACTGATAAACAACCAATTAGTTGAATCGTCTAATCTATGAAAGTGTTTAACATATGTGCTTTGTTTGGTTTCAATATTTGGGATAATCCACTAGCTCTTTGAGCTCATTCCTTTTTTCTAATTTTTCATTTATGCATTGATCAGAAGTTGGCAGAGGCTAATGGGAGCTTTATTTTTCAGTATTTATTTTATCATTTTAGTTTTTTTTTTTAGTAGTTGAGCATTGGCCCTTTTTCACTCAATTTTAGACTCTAGTTGAACTTTTATTTGGATTATGAAATTCGAGATTTTATTCCTTAATTTTTTTTAAATTAAATAAAAATGATGATGATGTTTTATACAACCTGATGTGACAAGAAAATTTGTGGAGTTGACTGATAGAGAATGATATAGTAACTTCTCGTCTTTCAAATGGCCCCTTATAACTATATGGTTCATTTTATCATATTTGGTATCATTGTACAAGGGCAATATAGTAATTGTGCTCTCTGGGACTGCCACCGGGAGGCGGGGTATTACAATGCCCAATCATTTTATTTGGTTTAGGCTTTATTTTTTAGTAAGTTGAGTTATTTTCATGTGGGCATTTGCAATTATTTAGGCAATTGTGATTGATTATGTCTGCTAATTGAACTGTGGCATCATCAAGGGTTTTTATGGTTTATATTGATTAAGAGTGCTATTGAGTGTGTCATTGTGTGAGCTTCAGAATATGTGTTGCCAGATTCGAAGTCTGATACATGCTGTGTTTGATACTTCATCAAGATTGTTGTGATCATGTTCCAATAAATATTAATAAAGACTTTATTATCAGCATAATACAGAATTTGAAATGTCACAAACATTTTTTATTCATTTTTACTTAGAATAATAACTCTTCTATGAAAGAAAGGTTATTAATTTATTTGATTTTGTCTAGAATCCTCTACTATTTATATACTTATAACTACTTCAATTACTGTTGGATGCGCATTTTTGTATGAAGTTCATTACAATGTTAAATTTTGCTTCTATTCACTTATGTATGATAAATAAATGTTAAAAAATCCAGCTCTTGTTCTTTTTTTTTTTAAGTGATCTAATTAAGTTCTTTATTGATTTAACATAGCTATGAAGATTGGAACAATATACAACTATATTTTTGAAAAACATAGTTCTTTGTAATTTTTGGATGAATAATATTCATTTTTAGTATATACTGTAGGTGCAAGTAATATGTGTACACATAATTTTTATCATGAAATTATAAAATGTATTACCTTGATGTGCATCACATACTTTTTTGAGTTGTTAAAAACTATTAAATTTTTTGTATTACTGAATACCATCAGGTACAATTATAGTATATTATTAAAATGTTCAACTAGAAATTATTACAGTTGCTTTTACTTTCAAGACATGTGAAACTTGTCCTTAAATCATAAGATTGACTTGAATTTACGGCATGTATCGATATGTTTTTAAAATATAAGATTGACAAATGCTTTTATGACATGTTTAATATGTCGTTGTATCCAATGATTGGTATGCGATTTTATAGCATATAGCATGTGACAAAAGTCTTTAAAAATAATTTAATAGCTTACGTTTCAAGCTGTTTTATTTTAGACATGTGAAGAGAGTTGTGTTAATGGTGGTGCATTGCGCACAAGGTTGAAAGTGAAACCCGTACAGTTAAAACTTGAAGACTTACTATGATGTATTCCAACAATGGCAGAATGTTACAAGCTATGAAAATGTTTTAATGACTTATTTTACAAGCAGATGAAAGCGTTTTATTCTTGTAGTGGGTTGAATTAAGTATTATCGTCAGGATTGAGGTGAGAACTTTTAACAAACTATTCTATGCTTAGGATTTTTGGAGAATGCTATGTAAATTTCGTGTATGTGGGACACCGTCCCAGAGCAAACATGGACTTAGTTCCAGTGTATTTGGTGGATTTTGGAACTTGGAGGGTGATGTTTTAGGCTTCTTTAAGGTGTTCAATATGTAGGATAAGATGTATCTATTCTTATAGGATAGAATAGGATAGGATGAAATTGGATTTGATGAAAGAATAGAATATTATTAATTGAATGAATGATTTATAATGAACTTAAAATGATATAAATAGATAAATTTTTAAATATATAAAAAAATAAAACTATAAGATTTAGAATTGATATTATATAATATATTATAATATCTTATTTATATCATATAAGATATTATAATATTTCATATATAATCTACTAACATTACCCCTCAAACTCAATGTGATAGAAGAAATCATCTTAAATTTGTCAACGAAATGCTGACGCAGTAGTTAGCGCATAAAAAAAATATAACACGGGAGATACCGTAACATAATAAGCACAATAGTTAGCACACAAGAAAAGATGCAACACGAAAAATACTGTGGTGTAACAAGCGCAATAGTTGGCACACAAGAAATTGTAAAACGAGAGATACCATGGCATAGCAAGCGTCATAGTTAGTGTATAAGAAAAGAAATATAATATTATAATATTATATAAACTTTAGGTTTATATAATAATATAATATTGTGATATTATATAAACTTCAGGTTTTTACGACATTGATATTTTTTTTTGGCAGGTTCAACGACACAGCAGCAAAGACTTGACAGACTAGCACTAGCATCGAATAATAGGAATCAACAATAACACGAATTGCAATTAATCAATGGCGAGCAACGAGCAGCCACGCTTGTTTAGATCTAAAACCCACATAGATCTCTCTTTCTTAGAGTCTCTGATCATCAATCGTCACGAGAGGAGAACATGTACATAGTGAAGTTGGCGAGCAATGAGATGAATAGTGCGAGCAATGACAACATATCTTGTAGATCGGACGACTACTACGCGAATCATCAGATCTGAGTGTAGATCACGAACAAGAAGACGTCGTGATTTCACTGAATTCTGCTGGCTAGCGAAAAAACCAAAAGAGGATCACATAGAATTAGGCCCTGATACCATGATGAAATAATATAATATCATTGATTAAATGAATGATTTATAATGAACTTACAATGATATAAATAGATAAATTTCTAAATATATAAAAAGAAATAGAAATATAAGATATGGAATGGATATTATATAATATATTATAATATCTTATTTATATCATATAAGATATTATAATATTTCATATATAATATACTAACAAGATTAGATAGAAAGAAGATAAGATAATATGAGATAAAATAATACCACATGTAACACTCCATATTTTAATTTGACACATAAATTAATTTAAATAAAAATAAATATTTATAAATATATATATTTGTATAAACTACGCATGTACATGTGTATTAATTACGCACACATATAAAAAAACATGTTGCGTGTATAAACTGAATAAATTAAATTAATTATTAGAATTATGAACAAAGGAGTGTATATATATTTACATTAATATATAGGTGGTGTTGTAAGGTGGAAAAAAAATAAATAAATAAGATATACAATAATGTGATATAGTTGTATTTGATTCTTTATCTATACAAAAAGTTGGAAAAAATATATATTATAATGTTGCCACACTCACACAATGGTGCTCTTGAGATGACATGAGATTTTATTTTATGGATAGATAATATGTGAGTAGAAAGTAGCATGTGAGGGTGATATCTTACATAATACATATTGAGACGGTGGGGCATTTTAGTTCATTTTGCTGATTATGTTGTTCTCACTTCTTAACACCTCCATAACCCAAAATTTAGGAATTGGACCAGAGAATGTGAAACTAAAGAACAAAAGGGAAACTAAAAGAAGGAAAATCAGGTTTTTGTATGGATTCAACGCACAGATAAGTTATTTCTACTATTTTTTGTTACATAAATGCTAAGTAAGCCACATTCTACGATCGTAGAGGTATAATTTGTATTGCGGGTGGTATTTTATAGTAGTATCTAAAATGAGATATTATCTCACCGTGAGTAAAACTCAGTAAAAAGTTATACTAATACATTCCTAACGATACTTAGATCTTAGATATATAATTAGTTTTGTTCATTTATATTGTGGACACCAAAATAAATATCCAAAATTAAATAATCTTAGGGGATTTTTGGATATGTTAAACCTAATAAAATTTTAATTGAATCTCATAGGAATGTATAGAACGTAAATTTGTACCCATTGATACCAAATTCATGAATTTTTGATATCAATTATAATTTTGGCAACTGATTGACCAGTTTGGTTATTTATAAAAATTTAAAAAATTAGTAAAAATATAATTAAGAACCCTATTTATTTTATTTTCTACTATAAAAAATATTTTATATGAGCAAAAAATTAATTTTAAAGGTTATTGAGAATATTTGAATTAATGTGCATCAATACGTGGGGCTTAATACATGCATAGAACTAAATATGATAAATAAATACCTTAGAAATTATTTATAAAAATAAATTAAATTTGATTTATGCATATGAAATGTTTTTGTGATAAGATAATTTTTGTGGATCAGAGCAAAAATTTTGGACGGTAATTTTGGTGAGTAATATTTATTTTTGGTATTGTGTTGAACCTTGATATTATGTTAAAACTTTTGATTTTTATCAAATAAAAATTGATGCACATGAATATATATATATATATATATATATATATGTATGTATGTATATATATATATATTTAATGAAATGATAAATTATTTTTTTAGATCTACATTAAATTTTGGACATACTGGTTATCATACTAAAAGTGAGACAAGTGCTAAATAGAATAAGCTATTGGTATTTTATAAGTATTTCTTTATCTTGGTTATTAATTGAATTCTATTCAATTTTTTAAGCCAATCTTAAAGAAATAAATTATTTATAACCTATGAACTAAACAAACCTCTAAGTATATAAGAACAAGAGAAATTTTAATAATCGACCAATTGGAGAACGGGGCTTTTAATGTAATCACAATTTTAAAGGTAGTAGTAAATCCAAGGCATTTTTTTTTCAAATATTCATTTTTCTTGTTGGCGTAGGTTCAGATTTATGGTTTATTTAGATGAAATTTTTACACAAACATTGATGTATGTGGGTGTTTAAAGGGAAAAGTTCTTAAAATCTTATATAAAACAAATATTATTTTATAAAAAGTAATGATGTTACAAAATTTTAGAGTGTGTATTTGAATTCTATTTAAATCTTATTTGCATTTGTCTTCCTATTTCACCGAGCCGTTGCATTCCCGTTAATGTTAATTAATAAACAAATAATAATTGTATCTATTTGAATTTATTTTGCAGAATATTATAATATTTATAAATCTAAATAATTTGAGAAATGCTATTTAATATCTTGTAATCTCTAAATCTTAAATGTCGTTGTAACCCTTACTATTTAATATCTTGTAATCTCTAAATCTCATAATATTCAAATTAATGAGATTATTAAAATATTTTTAAGTAGGTTCATTATGGTTCATGTAATATCTCATGTCTGAAAATTTATATATATAAAAAGGTCTTGTATCTTATAGAAATTATTGACAAAGAAAATAATTTTCTTTAATTTTTTTTTTCTTTCTAGTGTTATTAAGTAATTTTTCTTCTTTTTTTGGGATTTTCTTACATTTTTCAGTTTGTTTTGCTTAGATTTATAATACATTATTAGCATGATTGATTTACTTCGTAGAAGTTGTATACTAGTTATATGTGAATTAGTTATAATAAGTAATAAAAAATATTAGTACTAACAAACGAAAGTTTACGTAACCCAACAAGTTGTTTTGCAAGAATGGGCGTTGAACAAAAAATCTTCATATGATTCACATTAGTTCTCAGAAAAGTTCTTTCATTCATAAGAAAACTACTTGACTTAATGGGTTCTTTTACAATTGAAGGCGTTGAGCAAAAGCTCCATATGCTTGTGGATGCCTTTTTTTTGTCTCTTTTAACGCAAGTTTCTATGATTTTGATACATCTCCCATTCATGTTAGAGCCTAAAAGATTATGTCGGGACCCCTTCCCTAGGCCAAAGGGCGACCCGACCGGCACGGCGGCTTAACGAGCTGACTCATCAAGTCAAGTCCTCCCAACCGCCGTTAAGTCTTTCCAACCTCGACATCCATGCCACGTCAGAGTAATTTAAACATCCATTTAATTAAAGTGCGAAAGTAAACGATGTATTACATATTATCATGTTCCAAAAGTACAAGCGTGCATAGTTCGACATTTAGAAGTTCAGGCTTACAAAAAAAATGACTGACCTATCGATAGAAACAAAAGGGAATACAAGACCGCACGGGGACTAGGCTATCACCACGCCTTTCCCTCTATCAGCCGCTGAGGAACCTGAAGTGTTAGTAGAGTAGTAAGCCTAATATTCAACATGGCTCAGTGAGTAGGAAAATCAGTATATCATCTAACTAGCACTCTGAAAATCGTGCATGTATGCATAAGTAGTAATTGAAAGCATGGTATATAGTAAAACAGTTATAAATAGTGCAACAGTTAAAGAAAAGCAATTTAAATACATGAAGCTCAAAACTACTTCCACACTAGGGTTTAAATCATCAATACAACCCTATGGTCACCACTCGAGCGGGTCATGAGTCAGGCGTACCGGCCACTCAAGCGGGTCAAGGGCTAGGCGTATTCATCGAACGCCCTAACCTTACGCTCGGTCCTCAAGTGTCATGCTCGAGCAGATCTGAGGCTAGGCGCACTGATCATATGCCCTAACCCCATCGCTCGGTCCTCGAACCTAATCCAATCACATCGTGTACCCTGACCCTGCGCTCAGACCTCGAGCCTATGGTCTCACTATCGGTGTATGACTACATACATTTCAAATCAACCCATGTAGCTCAAACATATGAAACAATTCCATCGATGACAATTTCAATTATTTTTTATGCAAGGAATACAGTTAAGATAACAACTAGGTCAAACTACTCACCTTGGGTCCCGTGCACTGATGTCCCCTCAACACTCGGCCTAGTCCCGCGATATACGCTCAAATCTCCATTATGTTAACTCATTTTCAGTTCCTCATGAAATGTTGTTTAATTCTGGTCCCACTACCCCTAGTCGATTTTAGTCGACCTAAAATTTGACTCGGTCAAACCTGATCAACCTGTCAAACTTGGTCAACCTCGGTAAAACTCGGTCACCTTAGTCAAAGTTGGCCATCATTGGTCAATATGGTCAAAATCAAGTCAATTGGGTCAAAATTCTCAATCTTTAATACTTAACCAATTCTAAGCCTTTTAGTTTAATTTGCGCAGAAACTTTGTCAATTTTCTTACGATCAATCTAACTGTTTGATTTATGCAAAACTTTCCAAATTTTATTCAGACCTTTCAAGTATTCACTAGAATTTTATCTATTTTTGGATTACATTTGATACATTTTCCAACTGAAATAACAGGAACCTTCAATTCTGGATTTTCCTTTCTATCTATAGATTGGAGTTCCTGAATTTTCTATGATAAATCCGACCGTTGGATTTGTATGAAAATTTTAAATGTTCCCCAGAATTTTTGTTTCAAATTTTCTGGTCTTATTTACTACGGTTTTCGAGTGGAATCATAGAGATGCTCAAATCTGGTCCAATTGTTCTAACTGCGCAGCAGGACTTCACAATTTTTTCGCTGTCAATCTGTATATCGAATTTGCGCAATATTTTTCAATTATAATCTACACTTCCTAAGGTATCTCCAGAATTTTATTTCATGAATTTTGGACCCCGTTTAGTATGTTTTCCAAGGTGATATCAAGAAATTTTGGTTTTCTAGATTGCATATGACAGACAGTCAAGAGACAACTTATTTAACCCCATTAGACTTATCTAATTGTGACAAAATTTTTACACAACATTCCTATTTGTTTCATGAACGTATCCTCCAAATTTCAAGCAAATTAGATATGTCTACGTATTTTTAAAAATTCATAACAGCAAGTACAAAATCATGGTATCATGACAGATTTTTTAGAAATTTTTTTAAGTATCAGATTAGCATATTCGACAGCCTATTTCGACATCCTTTCTGACGTGGTTCAAGTGTTCATTAGCTATTCTTCATAAAATAGAAAATGAAGTAGACATAACGAGCTTTGAAAAGAGCCAAATTACCTTAAAATCAAAGCTCGGACGAATGAGAAATCAACTCACCAAAACTTAGTCGAACACACTTATTTGATTTTCTGGGTTTTGCAGTGACGAACAACCCCCCTTTGACGCTATTTTTGACATGTTTCAAGAGGTCAGTTGGTGTTTCTCATAAAATGAAATTTGAAGTAGGTATTATAATCTTCAAAATGAGCTATAGTACCTCAAGATCGGAGTTCGGATAAGTGAGATATCGGCCTCGCAAGACTGGACAAACTCAATGGTTTGATTTTTCTGGGTTCATCCGTAACGAACAGCCGATTTTCGTGGTGATTTTCTTCTCAACAGGCTAGTGCTTTTTTCCAACGGTTTGCACAAACTTGAAGAGGGAAATGAGCTGTTTCCAAAGACACCAAGATCACCAAATTTCGAGCTCGAACGAGAAAGATATGAGGGGTGAAAGGTAGCTCATTCAAACTGAATTTCTGCACCAAAACCAGATTTTGTGATGTTTGGGAGGGGCTTTGCACGAACCAAAACGTGCCACGTGGCCACGCACGTGGTCAGGGGAATGGTCAGGCATGAAGGTTGCTTGGCCGGAGTTCACGGGGTGCAGGGTTGGCGTGCTGGCGACGTCCACTGGTGGTCCAAATCAAGAAGCAAAATCTGCTCCTGCCATGCCTGTTGCAGGTGGTGGTTGAAGGAAAGAAGAAAAGAAGAAGAAAGAAGGAAGAAGGAAGAAGGAAGAGGGGAAGGCAGGCTGGGCTGTGCGCCCAGCCCGGCCCACATGGGCCTGGAATGTCCAGGCCCATGCGCCTGGGCTGCCCAAGTAACCCAATTCCCTTTTTTTTTTCCTTTTCTTATATACACATACACACATATATATATCTAACTTTTACATTTTTATTTTCTAAAATTATTAAAATCACTAATAAATTACCTTTTCATCAAATCTTCCAATTATACATCAATTTTCATCATTTAAATAATTATTTCTTCCAAAATTGAATAATTATCCAAAATCTACATTTTTCATCCAAAAATTCAAATAATTACTCTAAAAATTTCATAGTTATTCCGAAAATTCAACAATCAATCCTAAAAATCATTTCTCTCAAGAAATTATATTTTTCTTAAAATTTCATGTATTTTTTCCTCAAAATTGTATTTTCCCCATTATTCTAATTTTCTCCAATAAATAACTCAAAATTAGAAAAAATTGAGAAAATTCATATATTTTCACTAAAATTTTAGAAAAATCATACATTAGACCCTATAATTTTTTTGTATATCAAATCATGGGTCGTCATAGATTAATAATTTTTTGTAACTAATAAACTTAAGTTCTAGAAATTTTCTCTAGAAATTAATATATTTTTTTGACTTTCAAGGACATCTCCCAAAAAAGACATCAAATTATCAAGAATATCTCCAAGGATAAGCATCAACCCCACAAGTAAACCAGGGATAAAATTATAACCATTCAATGATTCCAAGACTCAGTCTTTTACGAAAGGGTATCTACCCATAGTGGTAAAATATTGTTACATTGTGTTAAGCCAATATATCTAGAGATAACATCTACTATGACACCAAATGACTATCGACCCTGATACATGGTTGTCAATCTTAATTTACCTTTGTTAGTGTTTCAATCTCATTCCCAAAACACAATCACTACACACACACACACACACACACACACATATATGTTGCATACCAATTATATTTGAATTAGTTATAATAAGTAGGAAAAAGATATTAGTACTAACAATCGAAAGCCTATGTAACCCAACGAATGTTTTACACTTGTGGGCGTTGAATGAAAAATCTTTATATAATATGATTGACATCAATTCTTAGAAATAATTTTCTTTCACTTGTAAGAAAACTACTTGGCTTAATGGGTTGTTTCACAATTGAAAGCTTTATATGCTTGTGGATGCTTTTTTTGGTCTCTTTTAACACAAGTTTCCATGATTTTGACACATCTCTCATTCACGTTGGTGCCTAGAAAATTGATAATTTTTTGTAACTAATAAACTTAAGTTTGAGAATTTTTCTCTAGAAATTAATCTATGTTTTTGACCTTCAAGGACATCTCTCGAAAAAGACATCAAATTATCAAGAATACCTCTAACTATAAGCATCAACCCGGCAAATAAACTCAGAATAAAATTATAAATGTTATGATTTAACAATTAATGATTCCAAGACTCAGCCTCTCACGAGAGGGTATCTGCCCATAGTGATAAAATATTGTTACATTGTATTGAGCCTACATATCTAAGGGAGAATACCTACAATGACACCAAATTATTGGTTATCGCCCTAATACATGGTTATCAATCTTCCTTTATCTTTGTTAGTGTTTCGATCTCACGAAAATACAATTATTATAATTCGAGCATGCTTTCCAAACAAGTCATTCCAATATCATTGTAACGACCTCGTCGTTTTATTTTAAGATAATATTATTTTAAAAAAATTTTAAATTTGAAGATATTTTGGAGAAATACAATTTTTGAAAAAAGAATAAATTAATTATTGAGTAAATATGATTTTTGGATACTTATTTAATTTTTATAAAGGAATCATGAATTTTAGGAATTTATTTAATTTTTAAGAAAAAATATTGATTTTTGGGTAAAATATATGATTTTTCATAAAAATGTATAAATATTGAAATTTGGAATATATTTAAAAATTTTGAGAAAAATGAGGGGTGAAAGAATAAATTTACAAAAAAAAAAAGGAAAAAAAAGAAAAAAGAAAAGAGGACAAAAAAAAGAAAAAAAAAAGGAATGGCCCAACACATGGGCTTGGGATGTAGGCCAGGCCCGCTCGTGTAGCCTAGGAGGCTCGTGCGAGCTAGGCTGTAGCTCATGGGTCGACCCACGTGCCTGGTGTAACGGTCATGTCTGGACATGCACCGTAACCTAATTAGAGGGTCCGTGAAGTTTCGTCGCGATCGGAGTTCGTTTCGGCCTCCAAAAGGCCCAGTATGATTGGCCTC
>JAJIYU010011498.1:0-15239 GCA_030144865.1 Tinospora cordifolia
TGTAGAAGTTTATATTGTATTCAACATTCTACCAAAATTTATTGCAAAAGTTCTATTCATATGCATTAGAATCATTTGTTCCTTAAGCCTATTTCAAAATTTTGAAATCATAAAAAAGAATGGAATGATGATCTATTTCTATGATGACAGATTTGGTGCTTATATAAACAATAGAGGTCTTTTGAACTAATAATATACTTAGAATGTTTAGACATAAATGACCACCAAAATTCAAGAACTTGGTTTTAAGCTTGAAGATGATCAAGATGAAGACAATTTAATGTAATCTTATTTCTATTATGTTTAGATAATCTTATAAACCAACTTTAAAGTTGCCCAAATAATGTCTATTCCATAAGTTTTCCAAATGAGCATGATCCTCAAATATTTTCAAAAATAATTTTAATATATTTGAATGTTTTTTTAGAAAAGGGTCTAAGTATTTTTCAAATTTCCAATTTGCTACTTAAAGTGTTTGTTGTATATATAAGTGTACAAAGATTTTTCCAAAAGAAAGTAGTTTTTTTTAGTTTAAGTTATTAGATTAATGCGTTGTTCAAGTTGAATTAGATTGACATGCTCCTTCCTAGATCAATGCACTCCTTTGCAACACTAATAAAAAATCTCTCTCATTTTGTGGCTAACACCACTTCTTTGTTAGAGTAACGAGCTACTAAATGCGTTAATGAAGGAATGTCTTTTTCCAGATGTGACATGGACATTTTTCACGCTATTTCCTCTTTTTTTTCTTTTTCTTTTTGTACAATATGTCCCTGAGCCAAGTTCTATGTATCTCAAAATTAATTATTATTTAGACTTTGTGCGTAGCTTACACATCATCCTCTCCAATTGAAATGACTCGTCCACAAACCCCTTTATAGAGGTGAGAACATTGTTACCACGAGAATGAAACCCTCCCCTAACACATCTCAAACCCTTTTGGCCAAGTTCTACACTAACTTAACTACCCATTTTTTAGTATACTATTTCCTCTTTGATTATATATACTTTTTCACCAATTTTGCATGCATGTTTGCCTCTTTCTTTTGAAAGAAAAAGAAATATGAACGTCGCATGTAAATTCCAAAAATCTAAATAAAAGAATTCTTGGAGATTGAAACCATAAAATATGTTCTTCTTACATTTTTGTATGAATATCATAACAATGTTCATTGTTAAGCACAACCTACAAACTATTAGTAATTTCACATGCTTTTATAAATGTTCATATTCTCTAGATTATCTTGAGTTAGGTTCAAATTTGACTGTAAATATTTCAAAGGTTTAGCAAGGAAAATCCTTTTTCTTTAGTTTTTTTATTTTAAGTTGCTTGTTAGCTACCATAAAGTTTTCTTGAAGAAAAAAGAGTTGGTCAAAAGCTAGCTCACACTAGTTAAATAAGCTATAGACAATTTGATCCTCGCCCCTAAAATAGGATCTTGTATTATTATGTTGAAAAATCTTGATTAGGGAGATCAAGTTGTTGAAGTTGGATTTATGTGCCAAATCATGTTAAATTTGTTAATGTTTTTCTTTCATCTTGCTTTTTGTATTCTCTTTTATTGTAAGTCTTAGTATTCAAGAAGTTTTTAAAAGTCATGGTAGAGCTCTATTCAATCCTTCGGGTTTTATCTAGTCCAACAAAGTACATTGAGCTCTATTTACAGTTGACTCATGATTCACATGCTAAAGGATGTATTTATAGTTTTTAATGAGCATGTGATAGAGGATGCCCAAAATATTCTTATTGGGTTTTAAGATCACTTCACTTATTTAATATTTTTTTATTAAATAGTATTATTTGTTCATCAATATGTTGCAATTTGGATGGTTTAAAATGTTAATATCAGTATTACATTTTGTTTGACTTAACTTATGATATGTCACAAAATGGTAATATGGTTATTGATTTTCTTTGGTTTCATGATACAAATCAGAGATGTTTAGTCCTTCATTGTTTGAAAATCCAACGAATATAATTTGTTAAATTATTGTAAGTTCATGCATAAAATAGAAGAGAGTCTGTTAAAATCTTAAAATAATTAGATATTTCAAAATTTCTAGTTAGCTTTTTGTTTTTATTTTTTGAATGAATCTCAACTCAATATATTAACAAGGACAAAAAGTATTAATTTTTGTCATCTGAGTCTCTTGAAATAAGAATTTTTTTTTTCTTAAATGAATCATGTGATCTTGAAAGGAGGGCAATGAGACTAGAGTGATGTTTTTCCATTATGACACAAATATTATGAGATTTTTCATTCATGAAGTAGCCTCTGATCAAGCTTCCTATATCAGCCTTTATTCAAAAATTTCAATGACAAAAATCTGATGCATAGTTGCATCCTTTTTTGGATCACATGACATTTATCTAATCCCAAAGATCTATTATATTTTTTGGACATAATTGTCATTGAAATAATGTCTATATTTTCTGTCTTAAGAATATTGTTAGCAAATACAAATTTTGTTTATTGTACTTTTTTACAAAACTATGATAGTTTATTATACATTTTTAATGCGATTGAATGTCCACCATGCATCAAATATTTAACCGAAAAGCCTTGTTTTGATATATAATCTTAAAATCTAACTAATTCATTAAGCCATTCACTCACATTGCATGTAATCTTAGAAATTTTTAGTATTTATGAATTCAATACTTCTTAACAACAAGATGATATTTTTATCTTCAATAATACTTTTTTTTTAATTTAGTTTTCATCTCATTGTAAATAGTTGAGGGGTATTTTTGAAATGACGTCGTATATATACATACAATTGATAAATTTTAAATTTTTACATGCACTTGAAATTAAAATAAAATGAAGTGATAAATTATAACATACAACTTTCAATCACGTGCAATGCATGTGCGTGCCTGCAATTGGAGCTTAGCAATGAAGATTTGAAAAATCTTTGAAGTATACACAATTAATTGCTTTCTCCTTCTTGATACTTAAATACCATTTGACCTACCTCGAAAACATTCAGTCTGTCTTTTCTTTTTTTTTCGTTTTTGTTTTTTGTCTCTATTTCTCCTTTGCTTTAGTAGTTTCTCTGTTTGTTTGTGTATCCATTTCTTCCGTGTTTCTCTTCGTCTTTTGTTTTACATGCATGGAGTCTAATACTGGTTGCGATAACAATCTAATTATGCCAGAAAAATCCTGGAAATCCAATCAAGGGCATAGTAATTTAATGGAGGATTTTCTTCTTCAAGATCCTCGATGTTTTTCTTTAGATCGCTCTAATTTTGGGATGTCTATGAATATTAACAACTTCAAGTCGGACCTCGTTATGCAAGGCATCCATACAATAGAGCCATCGTTGACTGATGAGCAGATTCAAAACCCCTTACCAATGGATGACAAAAATTTATCATCATCAACCAATCCAGCGTTGCCAGGTGATCAGTTTGCGTGCGAAGTTGGTTTAGATCAAAAAAGTTCTATGCAAACGGAAGATATTGATGAGATGGTTGATAAGAAACCTTATGCGGCTAAACGACAATGGACGCTTGAAGAAGATAGGTTGGTAGAAACTGACAAAAAAACCCTCGATTTAATTATTTTCATTAATTATTTTTTATTTTTATTTTTTTTGTTGTATTAATTTGTAACTTTACATTTCTTATAAAATTTCCATTCAAAGTGTGTATTGATTAATCATTATTTTTTTTTGTAGTTTATTGATTAACTTGGTAGAGCAATATGGTGTGAGGAAATGGTCCGAAATCGCTCAAAGATTCTCTGGAAGAGTAGGCAAGCAGTGCAGAGAGAGATGGCATAATCACCTAAGACCCAACATTAAGGTCTTTGTATTTCTTGAATTCCAATATTTTTTATATTTGAAAGAAATGTTGAGAGAACATGATTAAGGTCAATCACTTTTAAAACTATATATATATATATATAGTTATATATATATATATATATATATATATGCCTTCTAGTGTTTTTGGATCACCTTGAATAGCACAATCATGATCACTTGTTCCAAGATGATTTAACAACTCCTTAGGATAAAACTCAAAAATTTGTATTGCATGAGAATATAGTCGTTTAATTGTTAACTTATGTATGTATATCACTTCAATTTTGCAGAAAGATTTATGGACTGAAGAGGAAGACAAAAAATTGATTGAAGCTCATAAGAAACTGGGGAACAAATGGACAAAAATTTCAAAATTGTTATCAGGAAGGACAGAAAACTCAATTAAGAACCATTGGAATGCCACCAAAAGAAAGCATCTTGCTAAGCAAAGGATCCACAGTTCAAGTCAACCTAGTGCTAGTTCAAGCAACTCCCTACTTGAGGACTACATTAATATGATCTCAACTGATCTTAGTGTTGATGATTATGAATACACTAATGAAACACTAATTGAATATGTTGAGATTCCTCAAGTCATGCCTAGTGATCATCATCAGTTAATCCCTGTTGAAAATGTCCTTAGTACTCCTAATCAAGTTGAGATTCCTCATCAACTTATATCAAGTGATCATCATCAGCTAAACCCTGCTGACAACATCTTCACTACTCCTGAAGCTTCCTTCGATCCTAAGACGTTCTTTCCAACTTCTGATTTTGATATCATGTTTGGTGGCCCTTTTAATGGAGGTGTGGCAGATTTGGATTTTCAGTACAACATGGAATAGCAGAATGGTATCACCACAAAGTGATGACAAGAAAAAGACTTTGTTTGTGATGGACAGATCTCTCCTACATATAATGTGATATGTGAGAATAATCACATTTTATACCTTTTGTTGAATAAAAACCATATTTTGTTGTTTTTTTATTATGTGTTTTTGTGTTGCTTATATATGAAACTTCTTATTTGTTCAACTTAATTACAAAGTGAGTGTTTTCTTAATAACTTGACAAAGTTTTAAACATAAATATTGTGAAAAGTTCAAGGCTTTGAAGCCGGCATAGTTCTTAAAGCAATTCATCAATGTTTAATAAATCGTGCATTTATTTCTGAATTACTAAAGCAAGTGTTAAACAATATAGCTATCTTTTTAAGATTCAGTATTTATTTCATTTTGTAATATGGCTATCTTGTTAGGATTCAGAATTAATTACCCTATTTTAACAAGAACCCTTGAAAAAACAAATAAACAAAAAAAAATGTAGCACAATTCATGCTCTTATTTTTAAGTGTTTTCCCTATTGGAGTACTTGCCACTGTTTGAAATTCAAGGAAAAAAAATATATGGGCCAGTCATATAATTTGGTTTTAATGAATTTTAATATGAAAATATAATAGATATATATATATATATATATATATATATATATATATATAGAGAGAGAGAGAGAGAGAGAGAGAGAGAGAGAGATGGAGTATAGGCCATGTGGCAAAGCAAAGGGCAAGTGTTGTAAGATAGTTACCTGTCCTCGGGTCTACAGTGCATCTCTGGAAGGACTGGGCATTACATTTTCAACAGCCATGGTGCAGAAGTTAAGAGATCTGTGAAACAAAACAGAAAAAAAGAAAAAAAAAAGAAAGACAAATCGTGAGAATCTGGTGAGATTTATTTGCATGAGCGTTAAGAAGATGAACAAAACTTGAAGATCCATTGCCCATACAGAGAGATAGATAGATAGAGAGAGAGAGAGAGAGCGGGAGAGAGAGAGGGAGGGGGGAGAGCAAGCCATTGGGATGGGTTGCTCGTTTTCTGGTTTGAATGCTCTGTATGATGCTGTTAATGGTGGAGGAGATGTTTGGATCAATGAAAATCGATTCAGGGTAGTGAGGCAGCTTGGGGAAGGAGGGTTTGCGTTTGTTTATCTTGTGAAGGAGATTGGTGCAACTGATTCCGCTCCTGCTGCTGGCGGTGTCGGCAAGAAATTCAAGGACCCTTCTCATGTTTCAGGTTAAGATCTATCCTTTCCATTTTATGGATTTTCAGCGTTTCTTTCTTATTGGTGCAATTTAGTTTTTGTTCTAAAATGTAACTGGGTATTGGATTTTGGTGTAACATGGCTTCAGACATCAGATCTCTGAGGTTTTTGATTGATGCTTTGTTCTTCTTCTTGTTACTGTCTGAAATCTTGTGATGATTTTTTTTATTTTATCTTTCTCATTTGGTAATTCGATTTGGTGCGCATGTCAATGTTAAAACGGAGAATTATGATCTTGTTCTGGATTGATGTTTTGTTGTCACTCTATGAGTTTTAGAGATTGAATCTTCATGTTTTCTATTTATTTCTTAATTAAATTCTATAGTCAATTGAAGCATACGTCAATGTTTATTCTGAGAATTGTGATCTTGAATTTTTATCTATTGGATTTTGTTGTTGTTATTCTGTAAAACACTGCAAAGTTCACTGAAGATCATGTAATTTTCGTTTGGGTGTGGGGGAAATTGGACCATAATCGTGCTTGTCATTTACTTGCCATTTATTTGTAAGTTTTATCTCTTTTTTGTTTTTGTTTTTTTTTTTGAATCTTTAAATTCTCTCATTGCCTTGACCCAATTTTTTTTTTTTTTTGCATAGTTTTGGCTGTTGACTTCTTAGATGTCGATTTGTGTAACTTCATGGTTGAGTTCTATTTGGTTTGCCGATTTAATTTGGTGAGGATAACAGATGACTCTAAGTTGCATTGGACGTTGTACTTATGCAGATGACGGTACTTATGCAATGAAGAAAGTTCTTATTCAAAATAATGAGCAGCTAGAGTTGGTGAGGGAGGAGATCCGTGTTTCCTCCCTGTTTAGTCACCCTAATTTACTTCCGCTGCTTGATCATGCCATTATTGCAGTTAAGGTAATTTGTTTAGATGTTTTCTAAGGTTGAACATATTTATTTTTACATTGGCTGTTACAGTGCAAGATATTATAGATGCACTCCAAGCAAATATGAAGTTCACTTGAACCAACTAGTGATGATTTGGTTGGATGAATTTTTTAAGGTTTTGGAGAGAGAAAATAGGTCTCTGCTGACTCATGTAACTTGATTGCATTTTTGGAGTTCTGTGTATTTTAATTTGTAGCAGTATGGTGGAAATTGTTGAATGTCACATCATCAAGTTCTCATCTCAAATATTATGTTTGTTTGTACTCAATTTGTTATATATATTTTTTTAATTTTAGAAATTTGTTTCTTTTCATTTTATGCTGAGGTTTCCCTAGTCTACTGTAAAATATGCAATGTTGCTAATCTCCATCATTAACAATCTTCCAAAACTTTGAGCCTTGAGTTGCTCTGTATCTTTCAAGTCATAAAAGGCTTTTTGGCTTATTGCTGAACATGTCTGGAACCATAAACCCAAAAGCCAGAAGGCGAATGTGAATATTCAAGTCTTGAACTTGGGCATTTCACAAAACCAATGGTCACTACCATCTTGGAAACCACCAAATACAAGATCTGTGGATCCCCAACAATGCATATCAATTTATTATTTATTTATTTATTTATCTTGAAAAGAGCATGTCAATCTATTATTAAAAACATTCTGTTAGCTTCTTTTTCTTTCTTTTTTTGTTTTTTTTTGTTTTTTTGTTTTTTTTGTTTTTGTTTTTGGTTCTTTGGCATGCAGTCGTAGTCAATATTTACTGTTGGAAATTGATTTAATAAATTTGTTTGAGAGAATCTTAGCAGTCAATCGAATGAAGATTTGTTGAGAATCTTGAGAGTTATCATCCATTGAAGTGTTAGATTTTTAAAAAAGAACCTGTAAATTGATTCCTTTCAGAAATATTGTAATGTCTCAAACTAGTACATGTTGGCAAATCCTATAGTGATTTTTGTTGGAGATCCTAATGTTGTTGGTGAATTTTTCATTTCTATTCATAAATACACTTGATGTAGGAGAAGGACTTCCTTTTGGTTTTTTGATTGAAAATACCATGCAATTACGAGGCAATGATACATGATGCACAAACAAGGGCTGAGTCTCTAAAATGTCCAATGAACTGAATAACTAAAATCTTTTCTTGACACGTATCAATAGTTCAATACATCATCCGCACTTTTTTTTTCCCTGTTTTGATTCCTTTTAATCCAACGTACTATTGACTACAAAATTATATTTAGTGTCACATTTGTAGACCATTATGAGTTTTCACAACCAATGCCTCCAGTTAGGATATTGAAGGTTGCCAATTTAGGTAATGTTGTACATCAATGCCGCCAGCTAGAAGGCCATGAATTACGATATTTGTAGGCTAAACGAGTAGAAAAGCTTAACATCTACTGACTTCTAGTTCAGCTTAATCTACTAGCAGGCATATTTGGGGTACATGCCTAGAGAGTTTTCTATAAAGTCGAACTTAATGTTGACCACCAAGACTTGGATACTATGTGTTTTTCTTCCAGGATCAAATTCAGCAAATAACATGATGATAAATTGTTGGCTTAGTCCAATTGGTTTGGAAGTGGATAAAGAAAAGCTGCTGATGCATCCCTAATGTTAATTTTCTTGCCATGATAACCTCATTGAAAAGAAAAGGCAATAGAACCTATGTATTAAATTTTGATAATGACAAACTACAAATCAAGGTTGATGAAATCTTCTCAAAAAAAGTTAAATAAGATGTATCTATAAAAGGCCTGACATCCTAAATTGTTTATTTGATGCATGTATTATTGAGTCATGGAATCCATCAATGGAATCTAAATTTAAATAGTAATTTTGTTTTGTTGATACTTGAAATATAACAATCAACATTGGAATTAGAATTGATGGAACAAATTGAGGATTGGGAGTTAATGGTTTTATGAAGTGTTACTAAGCATGTTGAAACATGGACCAAGGGATTGTGCTCATTGAAAATTAAAATAATTGAAATTACTTATAAAGAGGAAAAAAAAATGAAATATCCCTTAATTGTACACAATCCCTCAACGAACACAAAATTGACAAAAAGGCTCCAATTCATACATTCAAGAATGGCATATAAGAAATTAATTAACTCAATTAAAAATAAATTCAAGTAATGCCAAAAATTAAAAAAAAAAAAAAAGAAAGAAAGACGGGCCCAAAAGTAGATACAGACCTCTCTGGGAAATCAGAAGAAGAAAGAGGATGGGATCCCTCTGAGGATATATACCAAAAAAGGGGCCTAGGACCAAGGCTTTGGCAACAGATGGGCCGCCATGACTAGCGATACTTCCAAGAAAGGCAAAGAAGTAGTCACAATCACCTTGTCCTTTGACTCTAATAAGTATGTACCAAAACTCCTTTCTGAGGTGGAGCTTGGATGCAAGAGGGAGACAGTGACGATGAAGATGAAAAAGAGCCAAGCAGTGAAACAACCTGCGATGAGCACAATCGAAAAAAAGTACTCTTCATTATACATTTTTCTTCTCCTAATTAATATGTAGCTATGTGCAATGTTAAAAATGTAATGTACAATCCGAGATACAGACGATGAGTAAGAGAGTCAATACCACATCTGGATCTGAATCAAGTCCTTTGTTCAAGTGGAAGTCAAGGAACAATTGCAACGATATGAAGATGATTCGAATAGAAGTGGTTGATTTCCTTAATGACATTGACATCAAGCTTTTCCAGCTAGATGGTTTGAGTTAATTAATCTTTGGCTCTTGGGGGGTGTTTGTGTCAAATATGTAGATAGTTCCTTGGAATGTAAGGGGTTGTGGTTCTTGAGACAATCGTCACATGATTAGGGAAGGGAGACCTTAGTTGTAACTCGGCTGCACATTGTTGCCTTGAAGAAATGAAAAAGACCGATACTCCCCCTGATCTCATGATTCAAATCTAGCTTGAGCAACTTACAAAATGAATTTCCCTCCTAGCAATAGGCACGGTCGGGGAGATTCTTATTGCATGGGATGAGAGGTGCTCCAAGTTCCTCCTCCATTTCCATTAACTTTAGGGGAGAAGGAGAGATATTCTGATGGTTCACTGCTGTGTATGGCTTGTGCTTGAATGAGGAAAGAACTGGATTTTGGGATTAGTTTTCTGCCTTTTTTGTGCTTTTGCAAGGCCCTTGATGCATCAACGAAGATTTCAAAATAGTGAGGAACATGGGGGAGAAACTAAATTGTTCTTTGTAGTCTAGCTCGATGAGACAAGTTGATTGCTTTATCAGTGAACAACAACTTAGAGATTCGGACCTCGCCAACTCTAGATTATGTGGACTAAATTGAGATTAGTTGGTCATGCTTAGATTGGACAAATTTCTAATCAATTCCCATTGGGAAGAGCTATTCCCAAGTGCCAAGCAATCTACCATGCAACATCTTATCTTTGACCCTTGGTCGTTATTGCTAGATACTCACATTCTCCCTTGGAGTCCTATCCCCTTTAGTTTTGAGCATTCTTGACTCTCCTGATGGATTTTAAATTGAAGATGGAAATTAGGTGGAAAGATTGTAATCCAAAGAGTGGCTTGGGTATTTCATGCATAAGCTCAAATGTCTCAAAAGGGAGTTGGAAAATTGGAGAAAAACTTTTAGGTTTGAAGACATGGCCAAAAGGCAAGAGCTGTCTAAGAAGCTAGATTCCATAGACTCGTCTCTTGTGGAAAATGGCTTGCTCCAAGAGAGGAAGGAGGAACGATTGAAGATGGGCCTTCTTTTTGAACTATTATGAACTCGAAAATAATGAAAAAAAAATTAATTCAATTGTCAATTGCTCCTATCAAAAATAAGATTCTTTTGCAAAATATTCTTTCCATAGGTAAAAGAATAAAAAGAGAGGGCAAACAAAAGGCAAGAATTAAGTGGGCAAAAGCAGGTGCTACTAACACAAAGTTCTTCCACAAGATCCTTTCCATTGTAAGGACGAAGGTGTTATATTATAAGCTGTAAACAAATGATCGACTAGTGATAGAGAAAATGCGGGTGCGATCATACTAACACTAATGCACGGGATCCCATTAGAACTCCGCCGTTAAGCGTGCTTGGGCGAGAGTAGTACTAGGATGGTTGACCTCTTGGGAAGTCCTCGTGTTGCACCTCTCTTTAAAATGCAAGAAATGTAACTCTGTGCTTTTGTTCTGTTGCTCAGGCACCTCATCCGCAAAGTTTATTTTATTAATATACTTATCTAGTTTTTTTTTTTTTTAAAAAGTGTATAATTAATTATTTCTCTAAGCTATGCATGGATGCAAATATGCCCAATTAGGGCAATGATGGAATTAATTGGAGACTCATTTCCATAGAGCATCAGAAATGGTTTGAAAGAACCTTTCATGAAGAGGAGGTCAAAGAGGCTATTTTCAGCAGTAAGGGAAAAAAGGTTTTGGGCCTGGATGGCTTCACTATGCTCACGAATTGGGCTTTGTTAAAGGGAGGTGTAATAGAAGTTATGCAAGATTTCCATGATCATGGGATCATTTATTTATTTATTTATATTTTTTGAAGACATGGTGGTTTTAAAGGTCCAACTAGTCCACCATGGGTTACCCTGCCCGCCCCAAAACCAGGACTTGGGAGACAACAGGAGCAAACGGCGGAGGCAAGACTCGAACTCGTGACACTTTGGGAGCATGGACCCGACTTGACCACCACACCATTGCCCCTGGGGGCATGGGATCATTAACAAATGCACGAATGAAACTTATATACAACTGATTCCAAAAAAGACTCACTTGGTTAGAGTAGAAGACTTTCGCCCTATCAGTCTCATTTCTAGCCTTTACAAAATAATTTCCAAGGTCCTTATGAGAAGATTGAAGGAGATAATTCATCACATAGTTGGTAAAACTCAAATGGGGTTTGCCAAAAATAGACATATCTTTGATGCTATCTTGCTTGCCAATGAAGCAATGGAGGATTTTCGAATCAACAACCAAGAGGGTTTAATCATAAAAGTTGATTTCTGTAAAGCCTTCAACTCAATTAGATGGAAATTAATGCTTCATGGTCTAAATAAGAAAGGATTTGGAGACAAGATGTGCAAGTAGATCGAAGGATGCCTTTCCTCAGTTAGTTATTACATCACTGTCAATGGTAAGCAAGGGGGTAAAATAGAAGCTTCTAGGGGTCTTAGGCAAGGTGAGCCTTTGTCCCCCTTCCCCTATATTTTGGTGGCAGATTCCCTTCATGAGATCATGCAATAAGCTATTTCCCATGTGCTCTAAGGTCTTGAGGTAGGAACCAAGAAAGTCCACTTAATTTTAGAAGTGGCAATTTGCTATACAACACAATAACCCGACCTGATCACGATATGCATTTAACGGATTTGGGTTTAGCATAAATGAGTTTGGGTCAAAATGGGTTAAACGCAATTAAACACGACTAAATTGGGTCATAAACAAGTTAACTTGCTAAACCTAAAAATGACTTATTTAATACGATTATAAACAAATTAAGAAACACATTACAAAAAAAATTAGTTTATTTATTAATATGTTGACGATATACTTTCTTTTTTAGTTTTTTTTAAAGAATATTTTTAATTTTAATTTATTTTTAATAAACTATTTATGTTTTATATTTTTATTAATATTTTTTTGTAAAAATTGGTTATAAAACGTTAAATAGGTGATATATAGGTACATGATTAATAAATAGGTTGGGTTTGGCTTTACAAATTTGACATGATTAATAAATAGGTCGAGTTTGGTTATTAATTTGGTTACCAGCCTGTACAAAATCATAGCCAGAGTTTTAATAAAGAGATTAAAGGAAGTCATCAAGGATACAGTAGTAGAATCGTAGCTGGGTTTTGTTAAAGACAGACACATTTTAGACGCGGTCCTCATAGCAAATGAAGCCGTCGAAGATTATAGGGATAGCCACAAGGAAGGAATAGTGGTGAAAATTGATTTCTCCAAGGCCTACGACTCAGTCAGGTGGCATTACCTTCTCCACGTCCTGAAAAAAAAGGCTTTGGTCCCAATTGGTGTAAGTGGATCCTGGGCTGCCTATCCTCCGTTCATTATTCTGTCTTCATAAATGGAAGACCAAGAGGAAAGATCAAGGCTTCTAGAGGTCTGAGACAAGGTGACCCCCTCTCCCCTTTTCTCTACGTGTTGGCAGCAGATGGTCTCCAAGGCATTCTTAACAAGGCCGAAGAGCATGGCTTGAGAGGATTCGAGATAGGGAGAAACAAAATCAGATTATCGAATCTTCTTTACGTCGACGACTCCTTGTTCTTCCTCAGCAATGACGAATGTAGCTGGAGGCTACTCAGGGGAGTCCTTCAAAGCTTCTCTCTTATTTCAAGATTAAAGATTAACTTTCATAAGAGTCAAATTGCTGACATTAACCTAAACACTTCGGACTTGTCCAAAACAGAACACATCCTGAAAATCTCTGCAGAAAATTGGCCTTTTAAATACTTGGGCTTGCCCCTCGGAGGCAACAGTGAGAGAATTATCTTTTGGAACCCGGTGGTCCAGACCGTCAAGCGCAAAATCGAAGGCTGGAAAGGGAGCTATTTGTCCAAATGGGGCAGGCTTCTCCTGATCAAATCTGTCTTAGAAGCTCTCCCTTCCTACTTCATGTCCATTTTCCAGATGCCAGTTACTATCAGGAAAGAAATAGAAAGATGCATCAGAAACTTTTCTGGAAATCTGAATCCGCTGAGAGGCCTCAATTCTTAGTGGGATGGGACAAGGTCTGCAGACAAAGAAATAGAGGAGGGTTGGGCGTAAGCATCATGAAATACAGAAACTTGGCCATGTCCGCTAAGTGGTTATGGAGATTTTCTACAGAGAAGTCTTCCCTGTGGAGAAGGGTTATCTCCAGCATTCACGGCACCTCTCGTAATGATATGGCAGCAGGTCTCAACAATAGGGCTTCAGGAAGATCTCCATGGAAGCATATCTTCTCTATTTATCCTAGATTTTTGAACTGCATCCAATGGAGAATAGGCAATGGCACTAAAATCCATGCTTGGGAAGACACCTGGAGGGGACGGCGGCCTCTGAAAGAGGACTACTCGAGATTATATAGGTTGACCAGATATCCGAAGGCCTCCCTTTACCAGATGATGAGTAATGACCCGGAGAATTCTCATATCAGTTCTGGCTGGAATTTCAACTTTAGGAGACCATTAATGGAGGAGGAAATTGAAGACTTGGCTGAAGTGCTCCAGATTTTGGACCGAGTCTAGCTCGGGGATACAGAAGACTCCTGGAGATGGAATCATGAAGATAATGACACCTTCTCCATTAAGTCATGCTACGAAGCTTTCGTGGGTCAGTTGGATGCAGACAATGGAAGTGGAGCAGACAATAGATTTCTCTCCATTTGGAAATCCCCCATTCCTACGAAAACCAAAATTTTAATGTGGCTTGTAGCATTAGGCAAATTAAACTGCGCTACTGAAATGCAGTTAAAAATGCCTAACAATTATATTTCTCTTTCTTAGTGTTGTCTGTGTAGGAACGCTGAGGGAGACCTCAGCCACCTTTTTTGGCAGTGTGGATCGTTGAAAGCTGTCTGGGAATTTTGGCGTGATCTTCTGCCTGTAATCGCTGTTCCGACAGAAGACCCTTTCTTATTCTCAATCCCGGCCTTGATTCCGCACAGACTTAAACGGTTCTGGTGTTTAATAAGATTTGCTATCTGGACAGCCACTTGGGAATCCAGAAATAGCTGTATATTCAGGAATGTAAGGGTGGATAGTAGTAGTATTAGCCACAGAGCAGTGCATCTTTTTGTAGTTTGGGTAGTTAATACAAAATGGGGAGGTGGGTATTCTCTAGGAGATTGGATGAGGGGATGACCCTCAATTTTGCAAGGTCTCTTGTAAGGGTTTATCCGTTTTGTATGGACATCTCGTCCAAACTTCCTATCATATATTATTAATAATATTTCAGTTTCTATTTCAAAAAAAATAATAATAAATAGGTCGAGTTTGAGTTTGTTATACATAGGTTATATCTATTTACGCCAAGACTTATTTATGATATGGTGACACGAATTGCCAACCCTACTTAACTTGCCTCCTAAATGTTGATGATTGTTTATTTTTTCTAAAAATTGAAGATGAAAGTAAGAAGATGATTATCAATGTGCTTAATAGTTTTGGGCTAAAGAGATGGAAATATCAGCGAGTAAGTGGCCTATTCAATATCTGGGAATGCCTCTAGGAGATAATCCAAACAAAGCCATCTTTTGGGAACCAGTTCTGTCCAAAATAAGGAAGAGGACAGCAGGATGGAAACGAAGCTATTTATCAAGGGGGGGTAGACTTCTGCTGATTAAGTCTGTTCTTGAAGCTCTTCCCACTTATTATCTCTCCCTTTTCAGGCTGCCAAAGAAGATGGCTGATGAAATGGAAAGACAGATGAGGAATTTTCTTTGGA
>JAJIYU010011499.1:0-15258 GCA_030144865.1 Tinospora cordifolia
ATTTTATCGATGCATGTGCATGTTTACAATTTGTTAGATAATGGATATGTGGTATGTGATGTAATCCATGCTGATTTTTCTTTGATTAGAAAATGATGTATGATATTGCATTCATTTTATATTGCATGCTTACCTAGCTTTTGGTTTATATTTGTTTGGCAAGAATACTACTTATTGAGTCATGTTGTTCTAGGCTCATCTTGTCTTTTCTTATTTCAGGTTTGGTCTTTTGTCTACCTACGATTTTATTTTTGATTTATGATATAAATATAAAAACTTGATCAATACATTTGTATTATCACTTAACATTGCACAGGATATATTGAGCACTTGATCTAAATAGCGTTTGGGTTGAATTATTGTCAATTGATGTTTGTGATTGACGAATAATTTGGCTTCACAACAGCTAAACAAGTCTGTTAGTGGAGAACGGCTGGTCAGGTTACTTAGTTGACTGGGCCACCCCTTGGGGTACCACAGTTTTTGACTCGAAAGAAGAATCACTATACATTTTCTTAAGTTTTTGTTATTGAAAACAAACAATTGAAGGCATATTTATTGGTGTATGATGCTGAAAATGTGTGATACTATACGTGAGGAGCTTACATGTTTATATAAACAATTACAAAAATATTTTGAATATGAAATTTTTGAGTTAATATTTTATAAAGAATTAGCAAACGATACATATCAAGCTCATACTAATGGAGTAGAACCTAGAAAAGGAAAAAAAAAAGTTAAAAATTCGTCTTGCTTAACAATTGTTAGTTCGAATTATTAACAAAAAAGAAAAAAAAGATTATACTAATATTTGTTTTATTCTTATATTTGAAACTTCACTCAACAAATTTATTCTACAATTAAAAATAATTACCTCTAGTTTTACACCTAACAAAATTTGTTGGGACCCCTTTGGCAGCTCGACCGACATAACATAACATCCTTCAAAAGTCTAAACCCGCACGTTAGACATTCAAAGGTCATATATACATTTACGAAGGTTGTTTATATAACAGATGCAACAAATCATAATTTTTATGAGACGTAGACGTGACGCATGTGTTTATAAACACATATTACTGTGATGATCCATATTTTGATTTACAAAAATTTTCGAATTCGATATATGTACTTTCAAAAATTTTAAATGAAATACATGAATTATCCTTAATTTTTTTAATTTTAAATTATTTATTGAAGAAAAATGAAATAATTGAGGAAAAAAAATGTAATTTTTGGAAGAAGTGATTTCTTAAGAGAAATTGATTTTAGGATTGATTTATGAATTTTTGGAATAATCATAAAATTTTTAGAATGATAAATGAAATTTGTGGGAGAAAAATATGATTTTTGGGAAAATTATTCTTGAGAAAAATAATGGAATAAATGATAAAATGAGGTACAATGGTAGTATTTTGATGGAAAGTGATGAATTAATGAGTTTTATAATTTAGAAAAAAAATTGCAAAATTCTGGTATAAAATACATATATGTATATGGTATATATATCTGTAAATACGGAATAAAGAAGGAAAATAAAAAAATAAAAAAAGGGGGGGCCTGGGACCCAAGCGTTGGGCCAGGGCGGCCCAGGCCCCCAGCGGGCCAAGCCCGGCCTGCACGGGATTCCAGCCTATGTGGGCTCGGGCCGAGAAGCCAGGGCCCGGGTGCCTAGCGCCCGGGCCTAGCGTGCGCAGGCTGGCCCGACCGGGTTGGCAGGCCCACGCGCCCCAAGGGGCCCAACCCCCTATTTCTTGTCCCTTTTGTGCATTTTTTATGCGATTTTTGTCGAATTTTCAGATTTTTGGGTGATTTTTCAAGCTTAAAACCATGAAGAATCTCTGGTTTTAGTCCATGGTTTTGAGGTGGCCAATGAGTAGTGCCAACTAGGCACCACGCAAGGAGACTTGAGAGCCACGTGGGTGGCCACGTGTTACCTGATTGCCATGCAAACACCCCCTCCATGCAACAAAACCACCATTGTAGCTGAAAATTCCAGATTTTCAGAAATTTTCTTCCATCTTCCAGAGCTTACAACTTCCTTGTTTGACCTCCGTTTTGGGTATTCTAAAGCTCTTTTGAAAGCTTGTACTACCATCTACAAAGTCCCATGAGTAGTTTGCCCAATCTTGGAGCCATCTGAAGTAGAAACCACCGAGAAAAGGGGCTGCTCAAAAGTTTCAAACCTAGAAAACTGAGAAGGGAGTGTTGATCTGAACTTCGAGCTGCTTGTTGACCATCCATCCGAGGTTCGTTTTGGCCGTATGATAGCTTGTTGAAAAGGTTGAAACGTCTATTTTAACTTTCATTTTATACGAAATAGCAAATAAATTATAGAAATGTGTCAAAAATAGGGCCAAAGTGGGCTGCTCACCAACCGTGACAGCAGTTTTTCAGAAAAGTGGTGTTGGAGGCAACTTTGGACCATCAGTTGAAGTGGATAAGAACATCGGATCAAGTCGAATTTTGGAGTGATTAAAGCTCACTTTGAGGACTACAAGAAGGTATAAGTTTCGAACCATAACCCTTTGTGAATATGTTTTTCAATGCTTGCCAATGTGCCTTGTCAGTTAGGATTTTAGGACCTAGAATATTTTTTGAAAAGAATCCTTTACGCTTGCAATGATGGAACTTGAAATTTAGGGTGATTAGGGTTATACTTACTTGCTGTTTTCACTGAAACTTAATAGACTAGTGTTTAGGGATCTGAAAACTTTCGAAAATAGTGAAATAGACCCTCAGATCAGTGTTGTAGAAAAGGGAAATTAGACACTTAAAACAACTTCGAAAACTTGGAATTTAAAAATCAGTTTCAGGACAGAAAAATATCAGACCAATTGACTGACCAAACGTAGGTATTTCGAGTTGACATTTAGTAGGAAGGTCACCAGACATGTCAAGATTGAGTACACCAAATTTCACCCCTATCGGAATTGATTTAGTGGGTCAATTGAACACAAAATTGATTGCTGAAAACATGCAGTCCGAGAATTCAACTTTCCTGATATCCCTATTAAAAATCATAGCAAAAAATGTCCAAAAATTATGAAATAAAATTATAGTGACTTTTTGGGAAGAATAGATCAAATCTGAAAATTTTTACATAAATCCAATGGTTGGATTGATCACAGGAAATTTGGAAAATTTACTGCCAGGAAGTGTGAACCCAGAAGTTCTTGTGATTCAACTGAAAATTTTGAGATTCAATTAGATAGGCAAACCTTTGTGGATTGAGCTTAAATTTGGTGGAGTGATTTCTAAGTATTTCTAGTTTATGCCTACCAAATTTTAGAGTAATCTGATATGGATAAGTGGGTCAAATTAGGCAAACAGTTACTGCCTGTTATGCAGAATCCGAGAACACGTAGTCCCTAAAATCTTAGCTAAAAATACTATCAAATGAAGTCCTAAAATCATGATTTAATATTCCAGGGAAGGTTTAAGGAGTGTAGAACAACCCTGGAAAATTTGGTCAAATCCGACATATGAATTTCCTGCAGAAAAATCGGCAAACTTGCTGTGTAAGAGAGCAAAGAACCCAAAATTTGACTAAGTGTTGGAGTTTGGAATTTGAACTAATTTTGACCATTTTTGACCCAATCTTGACCTGAATGGCGTATGGTGACCCAATTTGGGCACGGACTGACCTAAGGTGACTAGGATGACCACATTGACCAGAGTTGACCAAAATTGACTAGGTTTGACCGATTGACCGAAACGGCTCAGGTCGATCAAAACTGAGTTGGGACGGTGAGATTAGATATTGGGCCACTCTATGGATAGAATTGAGATTTGAGTTTGATTGATACAGATTCGAGAGAGTATAGCGGGACTGGGCCGGTTGTCGATGGGGCATCTGTGCGCAGGACCCGATGTGAGTAGTTTGACTTAGGTGTCTTCTATGATTTCTATTCCTTGCATAAAACTTGTATGATATATCATGGTTTTAATGGTTTCACAATATTTAAATACATCTGATTGGTTTTGAGATATTTAGATGTACACGGTAATGAGACCAAGGGCTCGAGGTCTGAGTGCGGGGTTAGGGGGCACGATGAGATTTGACTCGAGGTCCGAGCTCAGGGTTAGGGCGTATTGTTAACGCGCCTAGCTTCCGACCCGTTCGAGTGACGACACTTGAGGACCGAGCACGGGGTTAGGGTGTTTGAGAAGCACGCCTAGCTTACGACCCGCTCAAGTGACTAATATGCCTGACTTATGACCCGCTCGAGCGATGACCATAGGTTGGGTTTGTTGAGCTAACCTAGCCTGGATACATTTTTAACTATCATGGATTTGAGATGCTTTATGAAATTGTTGCACTATTTATAACTGTTTTCATACTATGCCATGCTTTTAGATGCCATACCATCTTTACTGCTTATGCATACATGCATTGTTTTGGAATAGTAGTTATGAATGACATGCTGATCTTTCTACTCACTGAGCCACGTGGTTTTTGGGCTCACTACTCTATCACCATTTCAGGTTCTTCAGTGGCGGATAAAGGAAAAGGCGTGGTGATCGCCTGATCCCCTGACGATTCCTGACCCTTTCTTTCGGTCTTTTGGTTTAGAGGTTGGTCACGTTTTGTTTGTGTATAAGTGGTCATGTATGTATTTTGGACAAGACTAATATGTAATGAAATGCTTCCGCTTTGTGTATTGCTTACTTTTGCTCTTAAGTATCCCAGTTATTCTGATATCGTATGTTGTATGAGTTTTGAAAAGGGCTTAACAGTGGTTGGTTGAATTCAACTTGTTAGAGGGTTCGTCGGGCCACTGTGTCGGTCGGGCTGCCCTTGGCTTGGCGCAGGGGGTTCGACAATTACACACGTATATATAAGTGTAAATAATATCACATAGAATAAAAAAAGTAATTTATAAAAAAAATTAAAAATAAATAAATTAGAGTGATTTAAAATAATAATAATAAGTTAGAATAATATATATATAAGAAAATTGTGACGACCCATGCTTTGATACACAAAAGTATTCGGGTCCGACCTATGTATTTTCTAAAATTTTTAATAGAAATACAAAGATTTACCTCAACTTTTCTCAACTTTATATTATTTATTGAAGAAAAATGAGAATAATGCGAAAAAAATACAAATTTGAGGAGAAAATATGTAAAATTATAAGAAAAATGTATTTTCTTGAGGGAAATAATTTTTGAAATTGATTATTGAATTTTTAGGATAATTATGAAATTTTTTCGAGAAATTTATGAGTTTTTGGGAGAAAAATGCGATTTTTGGATGATTATTTAATTTTTGAGAAAATAATTGTATAAATAATAGAAAATGATGTATGATGGAAGATTTTTGATGAGAAAATGATAGATTGATCATTTCAATAATTTTATAGAAAAAATGTCAAATTTTGATATATATACATAGGTATATACATATATGTATAAGGAAGAAAAAAATAAAAAAAATAAACAGACCTGGGCAGCCTAGGCACTGGGCCTGGACTGCCTACGCGCGTCATCGGGTGGGCTGCAAAGGCACGGGCAGAATAGCTTGTGCGGGCTAGGCCCGGTGCACGAGCCACTCAGCTAGTGCCGGTCGGGCTGGCGTTGGGTCGGCCCACACACCGGCTGGCCTAGCGTCCCCCTCCCTTCCTTTTCTCCCCTCTTTCTTCCTGGTTTTCTTCTTCATTTGGCTAGAAACCAGCAGCTACAACCCGTTTTTGGCCTCTAGATTTTCTCACTTCGGCAGCTCCGCTGGGTAGGGCTCAAGCAATGAGCATTTGTGCACCTCTGTAACACTCCGAAATTTTGTGAGCACGCTACGTCATGAGCCGATATAAAATAAGATATTAATTTTTTGTAGAAATATGAGAATGTAAAATAATAATAATGATAAAATAGATTTTTTTGAATTTGTGGTGTTTTAGAAAAAAAAAAGAGAAACATATATATATATGTATGTGTGTGTGTGTATACACACATACACACATAATAGAAGGGTTAAAGTGATTAAGTGATGGTATTATTAGTAACATATAAAAGCTTATAATAAAGTTTAATTAAATCTAGTGATTAGAAAAGAAAAGAAAAACGACAAAAAATTGAAAATTGGGCGACCGAACTAGAAACTTTTGGTTTGAGCAGCGATAGAGAAATATGGAAAAAACTAAAGTTAGTAAGTAATGATATCATTGACATACATAAATTTTTATACTAAAATTATAAACATATGTTTATATACTTAAAAATATTTATCAATATATATTTGCTTATACTAAAGTTTAAATAAATTTAAGGGGTTAGTAGGAAAAAAAAAAGTTGAAATCCCGACCAAACCAGAGCATTTTGGTTTGGCGGTGATTCTGGAAATTGAAAGAGGATTGGGACGGTGATGATGAACCAAAAAATTTTGGTCGGAGCGGTGAAGGAGAAGATGACAAATTGAGGCTGCCGGGTGTTGCTGGTTTGGACGAATAGCTGCTGCAATTAATTTGTGGTGTGCAAATAGTCCATGAAAAGAGGAACAAGATGAAGAAGACGATGAAATCAGGGACACTGTTGCTGCTGTTCTTGGGTGCGGCTGCACGAATAGAGAAAGAAAACAGAGAGGGCAGCGATTTGGGTGTTGTTCACACGAAGAAGAAGCATTCTGGAGCTGGGAATCAGGGCGTTGCTACGGTTGGAGGTGTGTAACGAGTAGAAAGCAGAGGAGAGAAGATGGAACAACAACTATGCACGTTGCTGCTGTCTCTGTTACCGAACAAAGGGGAGGATCTGAGCTGCTGCATCTCACGCAATGGAAGAAGAGGAAAGAATCAACTGCCGCTGGGTTTGAAGATGAAGAATCTGTGCAGCTGTGAACTACGAACAGAGGAGGAAAAGAAGCAGAAACCGAGCTGCTGTGTTTCTGTTTGAGTAAGGAAAAAAAAAAAAGACCGTGCGTGTTGTTAGGGGTTGGGTGCGTTTTGTGGTGCTATGAATTGTAAACTAGAAGGAAGAAGGGATTGTTGCTGGTGCGTACCAGGAAGCTGATGTGAGATTGGGTTTTCTTTGGATTTGCTGGTCGGGATTCAAGGAAGGGAAATTTCAGAAACTGGTGGATCAAAAACAGGGGAACGAACAAAGGAAGAAGATGGCTGAACATATTTTCTTCATGCAGACCGTGGGTGCTATTGTTGGTTCATGATGAGGATTGAAAACACAAAAGCAGCTGGTCCGTGAGTTGCAACTGCTAGCGGTGAATTGAAATAGGAACTAGCTGGTTTTGGTTTGGACGAAACAAAGAAGAAGCAGTGGAACACAAATGTTACTGCGCTTCTGGTTTTGGAGTGAAGAACAGGGGACAACGTTGTGCAGCAGATAAGTTTAATTTGATGCTGCCGGTCATGAGGTGCTGCAGGTTTTCATTTAATGTGTGTAGTGTGTTCTGTTATGTTAGGAATGAGAATAAAGTCCAATGCTTGGTGCGTGAAAGATTTTAGACCTACAAGTTTGGTGTTTAGTCCATATAAGGTAATTGCAAAGGTGTGACCACAAGATTAAAGGAGGTGTTGCATTCAACAATCGAGGAATCACAATCTACTTTTATTCAAAGGAGATATAAACTGGATGTAGTACTCATCACAAATGAAGTGGTTGTGGAGTATAGGTGGAGAGGGGAGGTAGAAGTAGTGTTCAAGATTAATTTTGAAAAGACCTATGATAATGTTGATTGAGAATTTTAAAATTTGTTCTACAGAAGAATGTATTTGAATAAAGAGGGATAAAAATGGATGATGGGTTATATATCCTCGATATTTTACTCACTCATGATTAATGGCGGGCTAGGAGGGAAGATGTGGAAAACAAAAGGGAATTTTTGTTAGTTAACTATTTGATATATCTAAAGAGAATCCTCAGGCTAGGAGAGTTTCTCCCTCTGTCCAAGTTGAGCAGATGTTTGAATAGATACAAGCCAAACTTCTTGAAACATCTCAATTCCTCCTTTGTCTTTTGCCAGAGAGGAAAATATCTACTATATATGGTCCGTGGAAGAAGAACAATCTAACTGATTTTGGTATTGTGACTCAAAGCATTACTCCAACAAGGTTTAATAATCAATACTTAACAAATGTTCTTTTGAAGATCAATGCAAAACTTGGTGACTTAAATTCTTTGTTGACCGTCGACAATCTCCTTCTATTCCCATGATCTCCAATGTTCTAACCATCATTCTTGGAATGGATGTTTTACACGGTACATCTGGTCAGTATAATCTATCCTCTATTACTGCAATAGCTAACTTTAGATAATGACCATTGATTTCTCGGTATAGGGCATCTGTAAGAACATAGTCACCCAAGGCTGTAATGATAGAATCTCTATTCAAGCAAGTTTCAGATACAGAGGACGAAGGCATTGTTAGAGAGTTGCTTCTGGATTTCTATACTGGTTCAAGGAAGATAAAGCTTGACCAAGTTGTGATTTTCAGATCTGCACTTAGAGTATCAAGTATCTCAGAAGGAAAGCAAGGCCGTCCTGAAGATCGGCAGAATCAGGTGGATATGATTTTCTCATTCATATGTATTATACAAATTTAAAATTCAAGGCATTTGTTTGAATAATTTTAGGTTGTTAGAGTTTTAGGAAATTGATTTAAATTGTGTGTATGCTTGAATGATGTGTGATGAATAATTATTTAATTATTGCACGCATGCATAGGAAATTATGCATTTAGATTTCATTATCTGACCATGCATTTTACTATTTTAAATGTCCTGCATCATTTGATATATTTTCCATGATATGTGTGTGTTGTTTGGTGTGATTAAACCTGATTATAAAACTAAAATAAGATGAAGGTCATTAAGAATCTATGTACTGGTGCGATTGTCGAGCCTGAAGCGGATCGAGGTGGTATCACCTAGGGATCATCGCTTGAGATTGTCGAGTTACAAGGCAGATCGTAGGTATTCCCAACCGAAGCTATGTAACACCCCAACCCCCGTATCTTTAAGCATTGGACATAACCATCATTCTCTTGACAGTGGACTTAACCAACTGGGGGGTCGGGCTGGTGTTACTTTACAAGTGACACACACTTGTTCTCCTTTTTAATATCTCGTGCCTTTGTATAAAAATTCAAGAATACAACATTTTCACTTTAATAAAATCAAGGCAAATTAAATGAGATAAAGAAATTCAAACTATTTTATTCATAATAGAAAAATTGAAAGTATAAAACTTTTCAAAAAAAACTAATTATTACAGCGGAAAACTTCAAAATACTTTTCGGTAGAAAAGATTTCAACTTTGGACAACATGACCTTAAAAATTCTAAAAATAATAAGGTAGAAACTTTCTAAGAACTATCCATGTTCAACTGCTTCATAAGTTTCACGTTCCTGAAAAATAAGAAAGGAAGGAGTGAGCACATAGCCCAGTGGATCCTTTTCAAGCAACCATCTTTCATATTAAAACTCATAACACAATGATAATTCAAACACTTGCAATCATTATGTGTTTCAAACAAAAATTTTTTCAAGTTCAGTCTCAAACCAAAAGGGCTTTTAATCCCTTGATGCTCTTAACTAAGTAAATGGGGCCCACTCGACATCAACTCGTTCGTGGCACGTGTTGGTATCAACCCGTTACACGTGGTGACTCACAAGGTACTTGAGGTCTGAGTGCTAGGGGTTAGGGCATGTGATCAGTGTGCCTAGCTCACAAACCCGCTCGAGTCATGGCACTTGAGGATCGAGCGAGGGGTTAGGGTATTCGCGGAGTACGCTTAGCTCATGACCCGCTCGAGTGGTCAGTACGCCTAACTCAAGACCCGCTCGAGCAATGACCATAGGTTGGGTTTGTTGAGTTAACCTAGCCTGGATATGTTTTTCTTATTGGCATGGATTTGAGATGTTTTCTGAAACTAATGCACTGTTTATAACTGTTTTCACACTATGCCATGCTTGCAAATGCCATAGTATTTTTACTGATCATGCATACATGCATTGTTTTGGAGTATTGATTATAGTTGACATGCTGATCTTTCTAGTCACTGAGCCACGTTGATTTTAGGCTCACTACTCTATTATCATTTCAGGTTCTATAGCAGCTGACAGAGGGAAAGGCATAGTGATCGCCTGACTCCCTCACGATTCTATCCCTGTTCTTTTGATCTTTTGATTAGAGGTTGGTCATTCTGTACATATGTAAGGGGTCATTATGTATTTTGGGCAAGACTAATGTTTAATGAAATGCTTCCGCTTTGGATGTTGCTTACTTTTGCTTTTAAGTGTCCCAGTTATTTTGACATCGTCTATTGTATGAGTTTTGGAAAGGGCTTAACAGTGGTCAGGAGAATTCGACTTGGTGAGAGGGTTCGTCAGGCCACCGTACCGATTGGGCCGCTCTTGGCTTAGAGAAGGGGTCCTGACAAGACTTGCTATCAGAGCCCTAGGTTCAAAGGAACTGGAAAACACTAATAAGAGGAGAACCTATACGATATTAGAATGATTGCGAAAGTAAGCGAGTCATCGAATAAAGAAGAGAGGACTAGCAATCATAAAACTTATTTTGAACATAATTTATGATACTAGTAAACTTTCAGAGTCAGGTCTATTTCGAATGTATGAATAACCAACGACCCAATTTAAATTGCAGGTGAACATGCCACCTCGACGAGATAGAACACCACGTAGGCGAGGCAGACCCTCGCTTGAGCCTAGGGAGCTGACACCACCACCACCCCCTCGTGTTCAGCTCGAGCTATACCATAAACAGAGGTTTGAGGTAGTGATTAGGGCCTCTAACAAGGCTGCTTAGGCCCAGACGACCTTATTGATGGAGACACTTGATCGATTAGAGGCTGACAAATAGAGGGCTGAGTTTGTCACACAGCTTGCTCCACCTAAGGCACCGACTGCTGAGCCACCAGTTGGGCTAGTAGTGGCATCAGCAGCCCCAGCCTAGGACAGACAGGGAGAGGGGAGGGCCCATGCTCGGCTCCTCAAGAGCTTTATGGATTTGCGCCCTGAGAGATTCAGGGGTGGTATTAGTTTAGAGGCGGCAAAGGACTGGTTGCTGAACATGGAAAAGAATGCCGAGACCTTGAGACTATCAGAAGCAGATCAAGTTCTATTTTCAGCCCACATGCTAGAGAGTGAGGCTGCTAGATGGTGGCGTTCTACCAGGAGTATTGAAGGCCCAATTACCTCATGGGCTAGGTTCAGAGAGTTGTTCCTAGAGGCTTATGTTCTCGAAACTGAGAGGGAACGTAAGAAGGTGGAGTTTCCGAGCCTACGTCAAGGGACCATGACTGTGCGAGAGTATACACATCAGTTCCTATAGCTGGAAGCTTATGCACCTGGGTTGATTGTTGACCAGAGAGAGAGAGAGAGAGCCAGATTCTATCGGTGAGGGTTGAGGGTCGCCATTAGGCAGGTGACTTCCACATCCAAAGCTTGGACCCCATAGGAGATCCAAAGAGAGGCCTTGCGGTTTGAGATGGATGGTCTAAATGATCACCCTGAGATTTCTATGGCATCTGGCATTACCCCTTAGCCGTAGTCACAGCAGCAGACTGCATCGCAGACGCAGCCACCACACAAAAGTGGGTCTGGAGGTTATCGAAGCCGTGGTCACTTCCAGAGGCAAAGGAAGAGAAAGTATCATGAGGCACAGTCGAGTGGCACTCCTAGCCAAATTGCCACCCAGGCAGTAGCACTTGTAGCCATTCCCATGCAGGCACACCCACCAGTAGAGCAGCAGAACACGTTTTCAGGGGGTCGAGGCAGGGGTCATGGTAGAGGCTGTGAGCAGAGTCAGAGATATCAGGGAGGACAGAGACCACCCCTTACATGTTATCGGTGCGGACATGATGGACACAAGAAGGCTGAGTGTCCAAATCTTATTGGTGGTCCTAGTTCTTCTGCTCCGAGTATCAAAGATAGAGCACAGGCCATCACCTAGCCTGACCCTGATTCGATGAAGACCTTGGTGGAAGGTACCGTCTCATTTTGTGACTCATCTGTTTATGTTTTGATTGATGCTGGTTTTATTTTGTCTTTCATTTCTGGATGTGCAGTAGATAGATTGGGACTTAGACTAGTTAGAGCTCCTACTTGGTTGATGTTGAACATTGCTGTTGGGGAATGCATCTACCAACATGATCTGTGAGAGATGTGTACTTAGGCTAGGAGATTTTGAGACTATAGTAGACCTCCAAGTATTGGAGTTTCTCAAGTTTGATACCATACTTGGTATGGACTGGCTGGCTGCGTACCACGCATATGTTAACTACTTTGCCAAGAGGGTTGTGAATCAGATTCCAGGACAACCCACCGTTGTATTCTAGGGTAGAGCTTTAGATAGGCAGAGTACTCAGGGTTGATTGGTGACGCAGCATGAGGTTGACACTTTAGCTGGCTTGACGACCATAGATGAGGCACCTGCACGACTGTTTATTGATGAGATCCCAGTTGTCAGAGACTTCCTTGATGTGTTCCCTGAGGATTTGCCCGGCTTGCCCCCTAAGCGGGAGATCGACTTTATTATCGAGATCATTCCAGGGACACGACTTGTATCGATTCCTCCTTACCGCATGGCGCCTAAGGAATTGCAGGAATTGAAGGCCCACCTTTATTTCCCCTAGTGTGTCACCTTGGGGCGCTCCGATATTGTTTGTGAAGAAGAAGGATGAAAGTCTCCGCCTATGACTACCGATAGCTGAACAAGGTGACGATCAAGAACAAGTATTCCCTCCCATCTATCGATGGCTTGTTTGACTAGCTTAGGGGTGCCAAGGTGTTTTCAAAGATTGATCTAAGGTTTGGGTACCATCAGTTGAGAGTCAGGGAGGAAGATGTGCCAAAGACTACGTTTCGCACTAGATATGGGCGCTATGAGTTCTTGGTCATGTCGTTTGGCATGAAAAATGCCCAGCCATGTTTATGAACCTCATGCAGAGGGTGTTCTGATCGTACCTCGACACTTTTATGGTTATCTTCATCGATGACATCTTGATATATTTGAGGTCCCACGAGGAGCATACCGAGCACCTGAGGATCACACTGCAGACTTTGAGAGAGCATAGATTATATTTTAAGTTCACCAAGTGTGAGTTTTGGCTATCAGAGGCCCGATTTTTAGGTCATGTGATTAGAACTGAGGGTATCTCTGTGGACCCTCTAAGGTTGAGGTAGTTATCAGTTGGCCAAGACCTACCACAGTGACAAAGATTCGTAGCTTATTGCGTTTATCAGGCTATTATAATCGTTTCATCCAGAACTTCACGAGGATTGTAGCTCTGATGATGAAGCTAAACAAGAAGGATGCTACCTTTGTTTGGACTAATAGGTGCGAGGAGGCCTTTCTTGAGCTTAAGTGGAGATTGACATTGGCTCCAGTACTAGTGTTGCCAGAGCCCAACCAAGAGCTGACCATATATACAGATGCATCGCAGATAGGCTTGGGCTATGTACTGATGCAGGATGACAGGTTAATAGCTTTCGCCTCTCGACAGTTGAAGGCAATGAGAGGAACTACCTTGTACATGACTTAGAGTTAGCAACAGTAGTATTTGCACTTAAGATCTAAGGGCATTATCTTTATGGTGAGCGCTTTACGCTCTACTTAGATTATAAGAGCCTCAGGTATTTGTTCTCACAGAAGGATCTGAACATGAGGTAGAGACGATGGATGGAACTATTGAAGGATAATGATTTCTTTATTGAGTACCATCTGGGGAAGGCTAATGTAGTGGCTGATGCTTTGAGTAGGAAATGGGTCGAGACCGCACATATGGCAATACATATATCCAATGAGTGGATGATGCTAGATTTTGCTCCGATCATGAATATCCATGAGTTATCTACTGAGGTTGGAGTCAGTGCACAGGTTACTACCCAACCAGTTCAGATTTAGAAAATCATGGAGGGACAACCTCGTGATACCGACTATGATATGTTCACGGCTTGGGCAGATGACGCCTCTTAGGGAGAGTGGTCACTGGATTCACGGCATGTACTGAGGTTCAGGGGACGGCTATGGGTGCTAGACGATGCTAACCTGAAACGTAGTGTGCTTGAGGAGCTACACCGATCGAGATATGCTATTCATATGGGCGCCAATAAGATGTAGAAAGATGCTAAACGAACATATTGGTGGTCCGGGATGAAACATGACATAACAGTCTTCATTTATATGATGTGTGCTAGCAGGTCAAGGCTGAGCACTAGAGACCTAGTGGATCCTTACAGCCCTTGTCTATAGTGGAGTGGAGGTGGGAACACGTCACTATGGACTTCGTTACAGGACTACCTCGTACACAGCGGATACATGATGCTATTTGGGTAGTTGTGGACCGTTTGACAAAGTCTGCCCACTTTCTTCCCATGCATACTAAGGATTCAGTGGAGCGATTGAACCAACTCTATATCAGGGAGATTATGAGGCTCCATGGGGTTCCTTGATCCATTGTGTTTGATAGAGACGCAAGGTTCATGCACCGATTTTGGCAGGCATTGCAGACTCAGTTAGGACGAGGGTGAACCTTAGTACAACATTCCATCCACAGACTGATGGCCAGTCTGAACGAGTGATCTAGATCCTTGAGGATATGCTGTGATCTTGTAGTTTGGATTTTGGTGGTAGTTGGGAGGATCACTTGGCTCTATGTGAGTTTGCTTATAATAACAACTACCAGTCGAGCATTGGGATGGCACTGTTTGAGGCATTATTTGGTCGACCATGCAGGTTTGCTGCCTGCTGGGCCGAAACAAGTGATAGAGCAGTCTTAGGCCCTGCCTTCATAGAGGAACAAAATGAGAAGATACAGAGGATTAGATAGAATATGAAGGCCGCTCATGATAGACAAAGGAATTATGTAGATAACCGAAAAAAGGGTTATTGAGTTTGATGTTGGTGACCATGTCCTCCTTCGTATTTCGCTTCGCAAGGGTCAAACACGCTTCGTGATTTCAGGGAAGCTCGCACCGAAAGATATTGGGCCTTTTGAGATCCTTGAGAGGATAAGCCCCGTTGCCTATAGGCTAACATTGCCACCACAACTATCGGGTGTGCATAACGTATTTGTAACACCCCAACCCCTGTATCATTAAGCATTGGACGCATCCACCAATTTTTTTGACAGTGGACTAAACCAAACGGCAGGCCGGGCCGGTGTTACATTAAAAGTGACGCACACTTGACTTTCTATTTCAGTCATTTCATGCCTTGATCGTATTTAACCGCACATAACTTAAAATTAAGAATTTAATAAGGCAATAGTATAAGAAATAACTG